>CM035161.1:30496336-30807902 GCA_020205615.1 Panax quinquefolius
AAAGATGAATATTTGATTAAAGATGTATATTGATTGTTGTTATGCGGATAAAATATTGATGATGGACTTTTAAATCTTAGAAGATAGTAGAACTCATTCTCTCTTGACTCTTACAATGGATTGTTATTTCCTACATTGCGATTATTGATCTAAAACTTGTTGGCTATTATATTTTATCGATTTTTTCCTGTTGAAGACTAACGATAATTTGTTGTATATTATCTTAGTCATAATATTCTTTATCGGGCTAGTTGAGCTCACCTTTTTCCTTTTTGTTCCATTTTTCTCGGGAGGTAAGAACATAAGCAGAACTATTCGGCAGACCGGAGTGATGGTTCTAGAAAGATGTTTTAGCATCCTCACTATTTCTCGTAAAATAGTGTTTGAATAATTGTAACGAGGACTTATTTGAGTGTGGATATTATCTAAGAAGATAATATTTGTATTTAAACTCACGTATATGTGTTGTCGATTTTTACACGACAATTGTATTATCGAAGTTATAGTTTGCTTTCTGCATACCATGTATTTGGCAACTCGGAATGGGTGTTGTATACCTATTTTGGGGGCGCCACAATTAGTATCAAAGCTTAGGGATATAGTCTCTGCAGAGATCTGGGAATAGAACTAGGAGGGAGAGATGAGTAAATCCTTCGCTAGTATGTCTTATCTAAGCTTATTTGATGGTCGACTCGTAATATAGGGATATTATGTGATATGTTAATTTTTTAATTAACCCTTGTTTTATGGAAGTATTTAAGAATGGCCACCGAGAACGTTAACAATGGAGTGTATGAGGCGTGGAACAACCTTTAGTTACAAACCAGGAGAGACGTGCAACGTAGGCAATATTCCTCCATAAATAACACTACCGAGCAAACGATGAATGATGGAATGTTTAGGAGCTTTGCGGTTCATGCAAAAACGTATTTAGACACTACGTGCACAAAATACTGTGGAAATGATAATAATGCGCGGCTTGTCACAAATGCAAGCGATTCGAGGAGTTAGGACCACCAAAATTAAAGGAAAGCTCGATCCGATCATGGCGGAAATGTGGGTCAAACAAATTACCAAGATATTCGATGTCTTGGGATGCGGGAGGAATGTAAGGTTCCATTCGCCACCTTTATGTTTCACTTGAAGTGAGGCGGACTCGGGAGAAGTCTGTGAAGCGTACTCAAATTAGCCTTTTCAAAGCATGTCTTAGAAACATTTGAAACTATTCAATGACAAGTACTTTCACAGAAAGTATTCGTCGTATGAAGGAGGTGGAGTTTATCGATTGAACAAAACAACATGATGGTGTCCCATTACGAGGCAAAGTTTGCGAGTTATCCGAGTTTGCACCTCATTTGGTCGAAAATGAGGAACGAATGACGAGGATGTTTACGAGGAGGTCAAAGCCCGAGATTCTGCTAATATCTTATATCTCATAAATTTTCTTTATATTCAGATGTTATAAGCAGGGCTCAATTATTAGAAGCGAGATAATGAGTATGTTCAACCGAGGGACCACAAACTGTGGTCATCTGGGGTGACAATGATCATCGAGCGATGATAACCAACGAGGAGGAAAAATACTGAACAAAAGCGGTAACCACTCGGATGGTCATCGTGGCCCATGATAATAGGAGAGGTGAGTCAAGTGGAAATTTGAAAGAGGAGATTCAACAATGACGGAAGACATCAATGTAAGCACCAAAGACCAACAACAAATTCTAGGGGAGGAGAGCGACCGCCGCTTAGATGTTACAAATGCGGGAAGAGGGACATATCATACAAATTGTCCCAAAGACAATCCAAGGTATGTTACAAGCATGGAAAGGAAGGCCACATAGCTTCGGGATTGTTACAGAGCGAAACCAAGTTCAATCGGGATGGTGACTCGAGGTCGTCGGATAATAAGTCGAAATCGGGTTCTTGGAAGAAGCGTTTGTCGTGGCCATGGCAAAAACGTGAGGAACCCGAACGAGGTGATTACTGTAAGCTAATCTTGAACTCTTGTGAAGTTTATACCTTACTAGATCTGCAGTTTCTACCCATTCTTTATCTCTCCTGCTTGTGCTCAACGTTTAAACTTGACTCCGGAGAAATTGGACTTTGACTTATCTGTTGAAACTCCGTTGGGTGAAACCTTCGTTACATCTACAGTTTATAAATCTTGCATGATCCAAGTTGGCACTATCACATTACCTGTTGATCTTATATCTTTAAAGATACTTGCTTTTGATGTGATTTTAGGAATTGATTGGTTAACCACTCATCATGCCAAAATTGATTGTTTTCGTAAGGTTGTTAGTTTTCATATTCCTAACCAACCTGTCATACGAATTCAAACAACTAAACCACTAAAATCAGTCACTATCATATCAAGCCATAAAGCTATTCGTTTATTGAAAAACGGATGTCAAGCTTTCTTAGCCCATGTTATGGATTTGAACAAAGACAAGTCAGATTTGAATAATATTTCTGTTGTTAGAGAATTTTCTGATGTATTTCCTGAAGAACTTCCCGGTCTACCCCCAGAACGTGATGTTGAATTCTTTATTGACCTTGAGCAAGGTACAAAACCCATTTCTAAAACCCCATATCGAATGGCTCCTATTGAACTTCGGGAGTTAAAAGTCCAACTACAAGAATTGTTAAACATAGGTTTCATTAGGTCTGGTACATCTCCTTGGGGTGCTCTGTTTTATTCGTAGTAAGAAGAAAGACGGGAGTATGCGACTTTATTGACTTCTGAGAATTAAACCATGTCACCATCAAGAATAGGTATCCGCTACCTCGCATTGATGACACTGTTCTACCCAGGTTCTGAGAAGCACAATTCTTTTCAAAGATCTTAGATTACTCGATATCATCAAATGAAGATTAAAATCGAGGATATTCCAAAGGCGCGCCTTGAACTTCGATGCGGGCATTATGAATTCTTAGTCATGTCTTTTGGATTGACTAATGCTCCTGCTGCTTTCATGGATATGATGAACCGTGTATTCAAGGAATATTTGGATCAGTTTGTTGTTGTCTTTATTAATGACATCCTCATCTATTCCAAAAGCCGTGAAGATCATGAGCACCATTTGAAGTTGATACTTGAAAGGCTTCGTGAAAACAAGCTTTATGCCAAGCTGAAAAAATGTGAGTTCTGGCTTGAGGAAGTAGCATTCCTTGGGCACGTGGTGTCAAAACATGGAGTATCTGTTGACCCAACAAAAATTGAAGCAGTACAAAGTTGGGAGCAACCAAAGTCGGTGACCGAAGTGCGTAGCTTTCTGGGCTTAACTGGTTATTATCGGAGATTCGTGGAAAGATTTTCTCGAATAGCTACTCCGTTAACTAAGTTAACTCGGAAAGATACAAAATTTGTATGGAGCGAGGAATGCGAGAAAAGTTTCCAAGAGCTCGAGGAGAGACTCATTTCTAAGACTGTTTCGGCAATACCATCCGGTACGGATGGATTTGTTATATCTGGCGATGCTTGGGTAAAGGGTTAGGATGCGTTCTCATGCAACATGGGAAAGTCATAGCCTATGCCTCATGACAACTCAAAGAATATGAGAGGAATTATCCTACTCATGATCTAAAGTTAGCGTGAATGATTCGCGTTGAAAATTTGGAGACACTACTTGTATGGGGAGAAAGTGGAGAATTATCTGGACCGTAAAAGCCTCAAATATTTCTTCACCCAAAAGAACTCAACATGTAGCAACGACGTTGGCTTGAACTATTGAAAGATTACGATCACACTATTCAATATCATCCCGGAAAAGCGAACGTAGTAGAATGCGTTGAGTAGAAGATCATATCTTGATCACGAGTCGCGATATTGTCAATGCAAAGGCCCATTCTCGTATGACTTGCAAAGGATGGAGGTAGAATTAAAGACTCGGTACCCACATGATGATGGCGAATATACGAGTAGAACCAGGCTTTAATCGATAAAGTTAAAAATTTACTTTCGACTCTGACGGACTGGATACGTCATTATGAAGAAGAAAGTGCAAGAAGGAGTTATTCGAGCGAGAATCGATGAAGAAGGAATACTTAGATTCAACTCCGGACTTTGTGTTCCTAACCATTCGACTTGAAGCATAGAATCATGATGGAGGCACACAACACCCCGTTTGCAATCCATCCTGGGAGTACCAAAATGTATCATGATATTCGACATACATTTTGGTGGAACAATATGAAGAGAGAGATCGCGGAGTTTATCTCAAGGTGTTTAACTTGTCAACGTGTAAAGGCGGAGCATCAAGTGCCAAAGGGTCCATTACAACCACTTGAGATTCCGAAATGGAAGTGGGAACACATTACTATGGATTTCGTTGTGTCTTCCTAAAGTTTCTCAAGGCATAGATGCGATTTGGGTTATTGTTGATAGATTAACCAAGTCTGCCCATTTCTTACCGATACGTGAGACTTATTCCATTGAACGTCTTGCTTTCGCGTATACGTGAATGAGATTGTGAGATTGCATGGCATGCTAGTATCCATAGTTTGGATCGTGACCCAAGATTCACTTCACGATTTTGGGTTAGCTTACTGAAAGCTATGGGCGCAGTTCTGATTGATTTCGGCATACCATCCTCAAAGCGGACGGACAATCGAGAGGACTATTCAAACCCTTGAAGATCTATTAAGACTTTGTGTCCTAGATTTTAAAGGAAGTTGGGATAAGTACTTGCCATTTGGTGGAATTCTCCTACAACAACAGCTTATCAAGCAAGTATAGGCATGGCTCCATTTGAGGCGTTGTATGGGCGAAAAGTGTCGTTTCCCGGATCTTTGGGGACGAGGTGGGAGAAGAAACGTTGTTGGGACCGAATTAAAATGCACGCATGACTACGAGAAAATATCCAAATGATTAGACAACGTATTCAAACCTCACAAGATCGACAAAAGAGTTATCTTGATCTTCATAGAAAGGACGTGGAGTTTAATATTGGAGATCATGTATTATTACGTGTTGCTCCAATGGAAGAGAGTTACAAGATTTGGAAAGAGAGGAAAGCTCGATCCACGATTTGTTGGTCCATTTGAGATTCTTGATCGAATAGAAATGTGGCCTATAGACTCGCATTACCTCTAAGTATGTCTCGTGTTCATAATGTTTTCACATATCCATGCTTCAGTAAATATGTGAAAGACCCAATCCATATTATTGCGTTAGAACCCGGGCGAGATAGCGAAAGATTTAACGTCTGAAGAAGTACTGTTAAGATCTTGGATAGGAAAGAGCATGTCCCACGCACAAAGGTTATACCACAAGTTAAGGTTTTGTGAAGAAACCATGCTATTGAAGAAATGACACGGGAGTTGGAATCGAAAATGAAAGAGAGGTATCCTCACCTTTTGAAACACTGTGTATCGTATGTCAATTTTGAGGACAAAATTTCATAAGGAGGGAGGTTGTAAGACCCCAACTTATTATAAATAAAAGCAATTTCCTCTAATTATATTTGTGAATAATAAGGTATTAATTTGATATAATTCTCTCGGTTATGGGTGAAATGTGCAAATTTTGCAAAATATCACAGTGATTATAAAATAATCATTGTTGTTTGGGAATATTCGTTTGGTATGAAATATTTTTGTTGTCGGGGAATATTAAATGCAATAGTAGCGATCATTTGTGGGCACCATAATGAGAATAAGCTGCTGGGATGAAGAAAACGACAAGTTTGAGTTTTTATAAATAACGACGTAGTTATTCTGAGATTAAAAGCTGTTGGAATACCCGGTGATTAAAATACGATGAATACGTGGATACACGATGTATTGATGAATTATTGATCCTTACGTGAAAGCCTTTACTCGATAATTATTACGATGAATTCTTGTTCAATATTTTATTTTATTGATTCAATAATTGTTGCGTTGATATTTTATATTATTGTTGTTTCAATAATTGTCATCGCACAAGATTTCCCATTATCATATCAATAATTCATATTATTTGAATAATATTATTAGATAGCATTATTGGCAATGTCTAGAAAGTTACATCGAGGAGAGGTTTGGTCACCTAATTTCGCTACCATAAGGAGAAATTCTTATTGAAAGCCCCTCTTTCTCGGAACTTTGGTTTGTCATAAATGTGATTACGTAATATTATTTGTGAATAATTAATTATTGATTCATATGATAAGGAAATATTTATTTTATGTGGATATAAATGTTGGATATATTTATTGTGGTTAAAAATGAAGGAGTTAATGTTGAGGTGTTTTATCAGTATTTTTGTCGGAATGAAGGTATTAAAAATTAAACCAGTGCTTTTGAGATATATTGTATGAGTTATAATTTTTAATCCGACCGTTGGATTGTTGTTATTTTTGGATATGTTATACATATATAAGTTGAGTATATGTCCATAAATTTTGAACCGTTAAAAATGAACGTATGATTTGTTATGAATTTTAAGAGGTGACTGATTCAGAAATTAGGTTTATAAATGATTTTGGTGGAAAATTCTAGAATTGAGTGGGCCCCACTTGTGGTTGGTGAAGAAATGTGTTGAATTTATTTTAAATGTGTTGGGTGAGAATAGTAAATAATGTAAAGCCATCGAGTCTGCGGTCAGTCTGCTAACATTTTCCTATAAATAGAGGGCTAAGTTAAATTAAAATCACACCAAAAACAAGTTTTCTCTCTTTCTCTCTAGATTATTGAGTGTATTTTGTGAGTATTTAGATCTTTTGTGAGTTTCTATTCATCGGTCAAGTTTCCTTGACTTTTTATACCGATATTCAGGATCGTAAAATCTTGATATTTTTAGGTAAGGGATGTTATTTTCTTCATATATGATATTATTTCTTCAATATCATTATCTTTGAAGTATTGATCTGAATTTTATCAAATTTAGAACTTTTTGTGTCGGGGTTTCTTATTCACGTCTACGACACTATTCACGAATCACTGATCTTATTCATAGAAAATGAAATTTTTTTCTTTTTGTCCAAGATGTCTATTATAGTTCTTATCTTTGATTACATCCATGTTTTGATCTTTATTTTTGAATTCGCTTGAAATTGGTATTTATGAAGTATTATTGATCTTGGATAAACTGTTATACTTAATCCTACTATTTGTCCTTCCGTTTCAATTGGATTCGTTTTCTTTAAAATATTTTTCATCATCCTCGGTCTAAATGATGATATTACTAAATATCTTCTACCAGTAGGTGTAAGATAAATGATCAATGATGAATATCTTTTGGCTCGTAGTTCAAAGATGAACAGGTGTTGAGATGAACATGACCAACCCAATCTGAATGAATATCTTTGGCACATGGTGCAAAGATGAATATTTGATTAAAGATGTATATTGATTGTTATTACGAGGATAAAATATTGATGATGGATTTTTAAATCTTAGAAGATAGTAGAACTCATTCTCTACTTGACTCTTCTAAATGGATTGTTGTTCCATTGCAGATTGTTGATCTAAAACTTGTTGGCTATTATATTTTATCGATTTTTTTCTGTTGAAGACTAACGATAATTTGTTGTATATTATCTTAGTCATAATATTATTTATTCTTGGGCTAGTTAAGCTTTCACCCTTTTCCTTTTGCTCCATTTTTCTCGGGAGGTAAGAACATAGCGAGGAACTAGTCGATTATGTTAGTGATGGTTCTAGAAAGATGTTTTAGCGATCCTCACTATTTACGTAAAATAGTGTTTGAATAATTATAACGAGGACTTATTTGAGTGTGGATATTATCTGAAGATAATATTTGTATTTAAACTCACGATATGATGTTGTCGATTTTTGCACCGACAATTGTATTATTGAAGTTGTAGTTTGATTTACATACGTATTTTGGCGATTTCGGAATGGGTGTTGATACCTATTTTGGGGCGTCATAAATTGTCTAATTAAAATTACTTTTAATTATTGCAGTGCGTACCAAAATGCAAGCGCACCTAAGGAGGTAAACGAGCCAACACGATCGAGATTTCGATTCTATTCGACTAAAAAAATACGAGAAAAAAAACTGGGATTCGTTAATAATCTGATCCAAATCGAAGCATTAAAAATAGTTGAATAAAAATATGAGTAGAATCTCGAAAGCGAGGTTATACTCGACTGCGTTTAATATTCAAACTACTCGAATTTTTGATTGTGATTCGATACATACTTTCGGTTATCATATTCGATTAGATGTTCGATCGTTCTCTTATAATATATACAAATTTAAATCAAATTAAGATAATTAGTTATTATTATGTTTTATTTTAATTTTAATTGTGATTTTAATTATATTTATAAAGTGTAATAATAAATATATTTTCTCATTTTTAAGTAAAACAACAAATTTAATTTATAATTATATTTATTATAAAACTAGTTATTATGTGAGATTGAATTAGAGTTTGAATTTGAAGGTCATGGGTAGTTTGAATAAATATTCGAGTCGGTGCGGATCGAATTAAGTAATATATATTCAAGTCAAATCGAATCGGTAGAGAATTTTTAAATATAATTTGAATTGAACCCAATTAAGATGCAATTATTATTTTAAATCGAATTCGAGTAGGCTGCTCTGCTTCTTCTGGTTCATTTCATTTACACCTTTAAACGCACCACATGATGATGATGAGTATTATTTGTACGTAGTTGCAAAAGTTTCAGCAACAATTAATTGTCTCATCTAAAGCCTCAAATTAAATTCGCCAAATTATTTGTTTTTAAAAAAATCCATTACCAATAGCACAGCGACGAGAAAATTAAATCAGCCTTATTCATTCATGAATGTTGTTGCAGCCGTGTGCGGAGTGGATCAGAATCTTCTCCATTTCAATTTGAAATGGAAATTCTCTATTTAAAAATTCAGATTTAAATTTATTAGATTTAAGGTTTAAAAATTGAAACCTCATTTAAACATCACCAACTTAACTCTAACCACCTCGTTTAAAACCAACTAACCTAATTCTAATCACTTTATTTAAAAGTCACTAATCTAACTTTAGTCATTAATTTAATATAACACTAATATTTTATTATTATTATTATAACACTAATAATAATAATATATTAGTGTTATATTAAAATAATAAATAATAATAATAACTTGTTAAACAATTTTATTATAACACTAATAATAACAATTTTATTATTATATATTATTTTAATATAACACTAATACATTATTATTATTATTATTATTATTATTATTAGTGTTATAGTAATAATAATAATAATATATTAGTGTTATATTAAATTAATGGCTAGAATTAGGTTAGTGTCTTTTAAATGAAGTGACTAGAGTTAAGTTAGTGAGTTTTAAATGAGATTGTTAGAGTTAAGTTAGTGACTTTTAAATGAAGTAGCAACTTCTAGATCTTAGATCTAATAACTTTAAATCTAGAATTTTAAATGGACTCTCCATTTCAAATTGAAATACTTGATCCTATTGTGGTTGTACATGTAGATTTTTTTTACTTGCCGACAGCCCGACAACAGGAAAAGGTAATTGTGAAGAATAAGGATAAAATTATCAAATGAATGTCACTTAATTGCCAAAAAAAATTTGATAGATTTATATGGATCTGATTATCATGAAGTTGACATAAGTTGGTTATGTCTAATATACAGTGTTGACTAATAGAGATATCACATTTCACCTGTATATCGACATCAATTGACCAAAATTAACTCGATGCTAACCCCTCCCAATTTATATATATAACTAACTATAATTTATTTTTAAATACCAATGACAGCATAAGTGCACGACAACAAATGCTACCACTTGATTAAAAAAATCTGGCTTGCAGGACATACCAACAAGTCTTCATCCGACTATATATTTATAATATGTATAAAATGCGTGGATCGGCAATAAATAAATTAATACAGATACTATCAAATACTCATTCCTCATTGGCCAAAACCTAAAAATCACACAAAAACTCTCCAAAATATATCTACGTATCAACCTCACAAATCTCTTTTAATTTCTTTTTAATTCATTTGTAATATTTAAGGGAGTTGAATGACACACCACGCAAACTGTGAGCCCGTCTTTGACAAGACACGTACTCTTGTCACTTACCATACAAAAAGCGCAACTCTTATACTATTTGACGTGTTATTTGCCATCCCACTCATTCCCACCAGCCACCAGGCCCTTCTTTCTTTTATTCCCACATATTTTTCCATGCTAGCTAGCCAGCCAGCCACAGCCAGCCTCATATATATATATATATATATATATATTGTTAACGCCAAGATCTTCTGACACGTCCCAATCACGTAAGACGTCTTGATCCTGCAACGTAAACACAATAAACACCATGTTTCGACGGCGATTCGGCTTGTGATAAATTTCGAGCGTGAAAGTCGATAAATGTGTTCACAAGATTTATCGAAAAGGAGGCTATATCGCCTAGTGTATTGAGAGAGAGATAATAATAATTACGTGTGTGTATGTGATTACGAATGAAGAAGTGTATGAGAACGTCACTTTTTGTGAAGACTTCTCATTTAAAGCTTATCTTTCTGCTTGGACATGGATTACGGTCTTTGGCTACTACCTTGACACCCCTTTCTCTCTCGACGGGGTTCTGCGAATTGCGTATAGCTTTATCCATCGCTTTTGATCATTTACCGCTTCTACTTACATGATCCATCCACATTAATCGCATTAAGCGAGTTTTTAATCAACCGTCGTCTTTTTTATCATCATTGAGATCAAAATGATAGATATTAAAATGTCCAAAGGATTGATCCAATCGATTCAATCTTATCTTATAGGTTGAAATAAAAATAATATGATGACCGATAACGACTTTCATAGATTCGATAATAAAGCGCCCAAATAGATTCTTTAAAAAGTAGTTCGTACACCGTACGATAAGATAAAATATCGTGGCCCCAACATTCTCTTTTAGTTTTTGTTGAATGTAATGTTTAATAAAACTATAAATAATCCATGATATTTCTTTGAGAATCAATAATAATAAGAAGTAATTAAAACGCGTCTTTTTATTGCTTAATAAAAAGGAAACAAAAGGAAATTAAAGGCCCAAATCGAAAGGCTCTATCCATTAAATATCCTGACCAAACCGGACGCTTCCCATTCAAATTCCAAATTATTACTAGCATTTAATGTACACTTGTGAACGCGTAACCGGCAAATATAAAAGGATAACTTTACCAAATTTGTGATTTTACCTGCTCATTTAAAATTCGAGCGCCTTTTAAACTTTCGATCTCTCTCTCTCAAATCGTCACAAATGGCTTCCCACAACCCCGAGCAGAGTTCCCCATACTTGTAACACAATCACAAATGGTTCCACCAAACCCCAATCCTCATGAGGGACTTCAAAGCACGAATCCCAAACACGAAACCCAAAAACCCCCTCCTAATACTACAGGAGTACGGAGCGATTCTCGCGTGCCAACACTCCTTCTATCATAACCGAAATTTGAACTAAAGAGGTTCGAACTTCGGTTCCACATTCCGGATACCCATGCGATCGTGGTACCCGATGCCCTGTGAAAAAAAGATGTATCAACGACAGGATGGATGACCGGTCCCAGTGACCTTATTGGAGAAGGGTTGCTTCCCCTACACATCTTTATAGTGACCTCTTTGGGGTTTTTGGGTGTGGGATTTTCTGGTTGTGCCAAACTCCTACATTCACATTCGCCTTCGTGGCCTTCTTCCATGAATTGGGCGTCGAGCCTCCCTGACTTCTTCTTCACCGCCTACAAAATAAGACAATCCAGGGAGAAGGGGTTCAAGGCCCTCAACAAGCATTCTCCAAGTCCGGAGAAAAATTCGATGAGACGTTATTTGGTGAACACCCCTTCTTCCATAGCAATAGGGGTGGCACGAGAAATGGTTTTTCGTCAAAGACCCCGAGATTTCTTCTTTCGAATCGGGCAACTCGACGAAAAGATATCTCACGACTTTGGAGACGTTTCAAGAAGAAGCGCGGAAGTGGAAATGATGGAACTATTCGACAACTTCCCGAAGGAAGAGTGGAAATATGGACTCCTCTCGAAGCAGGCTTGGTTATATGACCATAAGTGTAAGTACCAGCTTATTTCATATATATATTTTTTGAAAATATTTTATGATATATAATTTTAACATAGAATTGTTTGATTTATGCAAGATCTTTGATCGAATAGAGCTCACTTAGAAATAAAGGAGTTCAAGATTTTTGTCTGGGAAGTCTTGAAAGCAATTGAGGCTACACCAACCAAGCTACCCAAAGTAGATCCAACACCGTAAATTCATACGGATGAATTTCAAATAAGAAACAGAGGAAGAGGTTCTCATACCGAAGAGACCCTTCACCCTCGACGTAAGAGGAGAGCTACCGAAAAACCCGAATTGACCCCTCATGTCACCTCCTCGAATCCACACCAGAACTAGAACCAACCCCTAGAACCATTCCTCGACCAGGCGGTTTACTTGATCGTCCTGATCGAAGAAATATACTTAGGATCAAAAAATTAAAAACAAAAATAACCCCTCTAACTGCCGAAGAGCTCAGGGTTCCTAAGTCTTCGGTCATTCCACCCTTCGTGCCCCCTGTAGAAATACAGATTGAAGAGGACGGTGACCAGGACGAAGGGATTCCGACGCTATCTAGGAAGAGGAAACGCACTCCTGATAGCCATCCGAGTTCCGCCTCTGCTTCATCACCGAAAGGACCCACCCCCAATAAATCTCCCATAATTGAAACTATACATGCAGACCCTACACCTCCCGAACAGCCTATTCCCTCTCCTGAAAGACCGAGACCCTCTCCTGAACGACCCGGTCCATCAGGTCAGAGTTACCATGCCGAGGCTGTGGGATCTCCGACCCTGTGGCCCAGGTTCAACGCCAACTTCCCTTTGACCTCTTGAAGCTTTTCGTTTCAGACACCGATGGCGACCAGCCACCGCTTCGATGATCATACTGGACGAAATCTTCTCGACGAGGGATGAGTTATTTGCCAAGTAAATATAACAATCTCTTCTTCCTCTATATCTCTCGTTTCTCTTTGAATATTTGGACATTTAACTTGAATATTTTGAAAATATGCGAGGCTAATCTTTTTCTTGGACGATCAAGTCAAGAGACACATAAATGGAGAGGCCGAGGAAGATTTCATGCGACAAGAGATAAATATCTTTGAAATCGACCTTGGGCCGAGAAAGAGCCGGCCAGTGAAGATGCTTTTCATACCATCAACGGTCTTGAGATAGAATTAGATCGGGCTAAGATGGATTTGAAGACATCGATGATTTAATTAAGGCCCACGAGGGGACGGGTTGGTGCGTCAAAAGCCACCCAACAAACTCGACTAACTCGAATCTTTGGTTTGGTTGAAGAAAACTTACTCCTGAAGGCAAAAAATGAGGAGTTTTCTTCAGCCAATCGAAGCTTAGTCCTACAACTTGGTGAGGCTGAGACGAAGGCTCAAGACGAAGTCCGAAGGCATAAGGCCAAACGTCACAAGCTCCGCCACAAAATAAAGGATCTTGAGGGATGAGGCCTGCTCGATCGAAGATCTCCCAAGCGATTCAAAGTGACTACGTGGACTCCTGGACGAACTCAATGTTGAGATCATGAAGGTATACTCGGAGGGGTATGAGGATTGCCGAGAGCGAGGAAAAGAAAAGCTATCGGCTGCTCAGCTGGACCCGGCATTGCTCAACTCCGATGATGAAGGCGGTGCCTGAATATCTATCATGTTTTTTGTTCTATGTAATTATTTAACTACTTTAAGCTTTTTATGTTCATGTAATTAATTTATGATTAACTTAAATGAATGAGCATTTTATGTTATTGATAAATCTTTAACTGTCTTGATTATGACTTCTGTTCTGATCAGTTTCTTGTTAATAATTTAGTATCAATAAGCTGGACTAATGAATTAAATATGACATATAACAGTTAACTTATACAATAAAGTGAATTGAATTTTACGGACAAGATTCAACTTAACCGAATTGAATAAACTGAACTCAACACTTAAACAAAATGAAGTAATGTACACTCATCGGTACCGAAGAGTGAGATCAGTCATGTATGAGGTAAATTTGGCTGACAAATATATAGGGACCAAGATATAAGGATCAATAGTGTCCATTGACTTACCACCCTGATAAGATCAATATGGGATCAAAAGGACCTCGGGCTACCATCGAATGGCGAGTCCTACCATACCTCCTTACACCATAAAATGACCTTTGGACCAATAGTGACCATTGACTTACCACCACGATAAGATCGATATAGGATCAAAAGGACTGGGGCTACCATCGAATTGGCCAGCGAGTCCTACCATTCCTCCTTACACCATAAAGACCTTCCGGACCAATAGTGACCATTGACTTATCAGAATTTACCCCAAAATTACCCATTTTGAGTCGCCAGATATACAATATAAATACAAATAAAACGTAATTATACGGTACAATTGCCAGTAAAATACGACAAAAAACATAATCGAGATTTTAAACAGATATTGCCTTCTAGACAATATTCATTCTCAATGAGAGTCCTCGATACATTTTTGTAACACTATTTAACGTAATAGTGAGGACTACTAATGCTATCCTCCTCGACCATTACTTCGTTCCCACTGTCCCATATGTTCTCATTTCCACGAAGAGAATAAAGTGAAAGAAAGGTGAGCTCAATCTAGCCCAAAGAAGAAATATTATGACTAAGATAATGAAGAATAAATTATCGTTAGCAATGTTAAACCGATACAATATAACAAATATCAAGTTTAACTGCAGCGAAACAAGCAACCCATCGGAAGAATTCAGTAGAGAATAAAATATATTATCTTCTATGATTTAAAAGTCCATCGTTGATATTTATTTACGTAATACTCATCAACAGTTCTTTGTTATACTTAAGACAAATAGAACTTTCAACACTTGTCTTCACCGAACCACTAAAGATGTTAGTTAAATGCACAATTCTATTTATAATAATGTGAATTAACAGTTTCCTTCTTGCACAAAGGCTTAATAGAACGTTTACTCAATATCCTTACTTACCCCCAAAGGTCAAAGATATTCAAATGTAATAACAATGATCATATTATTCGGTTATTTATCATTTTTTACTACGTGCAAAAGATATTCAACTATAAAACCAATGGTCACGATCATACCAATCAATCGCTTCTCGATGTCAAATATTACTTTCTGACCAAAGACATTCAACTGTTAACTAATGGTCATGATCCCGCCAATCACATCATTGAATTATCCATGACTACGGCCAGGATATTCATTAGTATCACTAGTGGTCATGATCACATGTCACACACACCGCCCATCTTCGCACTATGGGTCAAAGCTATCAAACAATGGATCATCTTTGCACGTAAGCGAAAGATAGTCACCCACATATCATCTTTTTCACTATAGGTCAAAACATACAACCGTAAAACCAATAACCAACAAAGATAATAAAGAATATATGAAACTATGATTGGATTTCCACCGCCGTGTGGTAATCCACTTTAAGATGATTATTTTCACAATTTAATAAGGAATGAATACAAAGGATCATTCACCATGCATGTGGCAATCCACATAGAAAGGTTATTCTAACAGAATAATAAAGAATAGAATAACAAAAGGATTCACCATGCATGCGATAGAGACCGCACAGACAGGTTATTCCCAACAGAATAATAAATGCGGAATAATAAATATGGAACCAGGTCAGGTGAAATTCACACCGACAGGATGTTCCAACAGAATAATAAAGATGGAACCGATCCGTTAAAAAACACATGATAGATATTCCAACGAGAATGATAAAGAGCGGAACCGTGTCCGTAAAACCACATACGCGGGATGTTCCAGCAGAATAATAAAAAGCGGAACCAGTCCGGGTGTAAAAACACACGCATGATGTTCCAACAGAATAATAGAAGAATGTCACCAAGTATAGGTAAATCACGTATACAAAGTTATTCCAATGAATAATAAGCAATGGAATAACATAAGGATTTCACCAAGTATAGGGTATGCCAGATCACAAGTTATGTATAGGGTATGCCACTTTTACGGAGTTATTCCAACAGTAATAATAATGAATGGAATAATGTAAGTTCTCTTCAAGAAAAGAATAACACCCTTACCGTAAAAAGAAATAATATAAGTAGTGAAGTAAGCAGAATCTACCTTTTCTTTCTATAATTTTCTCTCTATAAACTCTATAATTTCTCTCTGTAGTTTTGATGAATTAAAAGAAAATAATGAAGGAATGAGCTTATTTATAGGAAAATGAAATCATAAGAATTCAATCCATGAATCTATCCAGATTGATTTACTTTAATCGACCGGTCCATATTTAAAAGCAAAATCTTTAAATAAAATATAATATATTCTATTTATATAAAAACATTTTACTATCTTGAAACACTATAAACACTATCTGAAACACTACGAAAATACTACGCAACACTATGCATAATAAAATATAATATATTCTATTTATAGAATAAACTTTAATAAAAAGATTCTTGCTTTATATAAAAGATGTTTTATTTTTTTTAATAAAACAAAACGTCATTATCGATGTTCCCTCCCACCAACACGCCATTATCACTATAATAATTCATATTAATAATCGGCAATAATTGAGTCAAACTTACCGACTTCTTACATAAATATCAATAATCAATACAGTGTCTACTACGCAACAACGCCAATGACATTCTTTGTATTTCTTTTTACTACCGAAGTAGTTCAACGGTTTAATCAATGAAACCTCCGTCGTTATTTTCATATAAAATATTTTGTTCTATGAATAGTAAATCGTGAATAGTAATTCGTGAATAAGAATCGTGAATGAATAATAACTTCGTGAATAAAGAACTTCGTGAATAGTAACTCATGAATAGTAACTTCGTGAGTAAACTCAATAATAGTAACTCGTGAATAGTAACTCGACACAAAAAGTGCCCCAAATACCTTGAGTGAATAATACTAGAGTGAATAGTGACCGGTATTTTACGATGACTTGTTTACTTTTGAAAATTTTCATATATCACCCTTAACTTTAACCTTTATCAATTTAACCATTTACTAAAATAAAAAATTGAATACTTTTATTTCATAAAATTCGGGTCTCACACTTACCACCTGCAGATAAGATCAATATAGGATCAAAAGGACTGACAGGGCTACCATCGAATGGCCAAATGAGTCCTACCATTCCTCCTTACACCATAGTGACCTTCTAACCAATAGTGACCATCGACTTACCACCCTCGATAAGATCAATATAGGATCAAAAGTGACCTTACCATCGAATGGCGGCCCGAGTCCTACCATTCCTCCTTACAATCGTGACCTTCGGGACCAATAGGACCAAGATAAATTATGGAAAAGTGACCTTTTATTAATATCAAACAATCGTGGTATGCATTGATAAATCGACTAATCTTTATTGAAAATACTTAGAAGCTTTCGCCAAAGATGCCAAGTATTCTTGATCTCGGAACCATCGAAAGTGCCTTTAAATGATAAGTACCCGGCTTTGGTACTTCAATCACCTCATATGGCCCTTCCTAATTCGGCATTAGCTTTCCGTGTTTTTGAGGCGTAGGCTTGATTCTCTAAGAACGAAGTCTCCCACTTCGAATCTACGGTTTGACTCCTTGTTATAATGCTTGGCCACCCTTCGTTGATAAGCGACCAATTTGATTAAAGCTTCCTCTCGACTTCGTCTTCAACAGGTCCAAGTTAACTTTCAAATTCTTCGTTGTAAATTTCTTTAAATTGAGTTACCCAAGACTTGGAGATCCGATTTCGACTAGGACTAAGGCATCGCATTATAGCCAATCGGAAGGGCTTAATCCCCGTAGTAGTCCTTGGTGTAGTTCGGTGTATGCCCACAAAGACACTCAAAGAATTCTTCCGCCATCTTCTCTTAGCTTCATCCAACCTACGCTTGATTTAGTTCAACAAATCTTCCGTTGGTCACCTCGACTTACCCATTCGACCGTGGATGAGCCACGAAGTCTTCTTGTGTTGAATCCCGGATCATTCAAAATTTTTCAAATTTTGAACCCATGAATCTGCGTCCGTTTGTCCGATATCAACACCTTAGGGATCCCGCGAAACACCACGAGACTCCTTTATAAACTTTAGGCACTCTGTTCGTTATCGATCAAAGTGGTTTTGCCTCTACCCACTTAGTCATATAATCAATAAAGAATTCATGACGAAGTTAACTCGACCTTTAGCTTTAGGTAATTGGTCCCAATATATCCACCCCCAGACGTGAAGGGTATAGGAGATAAAATCGAGTATAACTCTTCCGGTGGTGATAATGGGACCGGACTATTGAGTGACATTTTTCGCATTTCTTGGCGTATCTCTAGCTTCTTTTTGAAAATTGTAGGCCAATAGTATCCTTGTCGAAATACTTTATGTGCCAAAGACTTGGCGACCATATGATCACCGCAAATCCTTTCATGAACTTCCCAAGAAAGCATATTCGACCTTCTGACGAACCAAACATTTCAACAATGGTGAGGAAAATGCCAATCGATAGAGATCCCCATCAATAAGACTAAAATTGGTACTCTTGTATTTAATCTTCTTTGCAAAGATTTGATCCGAAGGAAGGACGCCATCTGCCAAATACTCAATGTAGGGGGTCATCCAACAGTTCGTTCGTTCGATACACATCACTGCTTCGTGCTGAACACTTGGTTGCTGTAAAATTTCCAAATACACCGATCCGTGAAAGACATCTCGTGATCAGAGTGGCGACCGACAATCATCGGCGATAGAATTGTCATTCGCTCTATACTCAAAACTCGTCTGAAGCGAAAAATTGAAGTTGGTCTCTTAATTCCGCCAGATATTTGATCATTCGGGTTCCACGAGCTTCATAATCTCCCGACAATTGTTTAACGACCAACTGAGAATCACTATAGATAATCAACTGTTGGACTTCGAGACTCTTTGCCAATCGGACACTTGCTAACACCGCTTCGTACTCAGCTTCATTGTTCGTTGCTTTAAAACCGAATCTGATGGCCTGTTGGACCTTGAATCCTCTGGACTTATTAAAATAATTCCTACTCCACTAATTGATCATCGTAGAGGATCCATCTGCATCTGACGTCCCGCGCCGACCTGTTGAAAGAACGGTCCACCGCCGATCGAGAAGATTCGACTTAGGTAATTCGCATCGCTTCTTTGTGAATGAACATTCTATCATAAAATCGGCCCGTGGCACGGCCTTTAATGGCGATTCGAGGTGATACTCGATAAAAAATTGAGATAACTCCATAGTCCACGCTAGTAGTCCGCCTCAGAGACCTCCGGCTTGCCCATCACCTTTTTCATCGGGTGATCCAGTATAGGCGACCAGAGTCGACCTTGAAAATATTGCGAAGCTTTCTCACGGCAATTATTAAAGCAAAGGCAAATTTCTCAATATTTGGATACCGGTTTCAACATCTCGTAGACGCGTGGTGACATAATAGGCCGGATCTTTGCTTCCCACCGATCTCCCGAACCAACACCGCTCCAATCTGCTAAGGAACTTGCCGCAGAAGTACAAATATAAAGTCTCTGCTGGGCGAAGCTTTACCAATAAAGGAGCCAAGAGATCGTCTTTATACCTTGAAAGCGCCTTCACATTTCGAAGTCCACTGGAACGTCTTCGCGTTCTTCTGGTCCCTTCAATGTGTCAAAGAAAGGAAGACATCTCTCTGCAGATTTGGCGGCGAAACCTCCTCAAAGCATAATCCTACCAATCGAGACGTTGAACGCCCTTTGAATGACCGAGGAGTCTTCATGTCGAGGATGGCTGGATCTTCTCCGGATTGGCCTCGATGCCCTCTCGACCGACGGATAACCCGAACTTTTCCGGCACCAAGGCCGAAAGTACATTTGGCCGGGTTGAGCCTTAGTTGACGATAACGAATAGTTTGAAAGCACTCCTCCAGATCGTCCAAATGCTTCTGAATTTGCATACTTTTCACGATCATGTCATCTACATAAACCTCCATGTTCCTACCCAGCTGCCTATCGAAGATGAAGTTCATCATCCTTTGGTAGGTTGCTCCAGCGATTAATGAGGCCAAAAGTCATTTTTTGTATGCATACACGTAACGGTGTGTAATAAACGCCGTCTTTGAAATGTCTTCTTTGCATATGGATATTTGATGATAACTTTGAAAAAGCATCCATAAAACTTAGTAATGCATACCCCAAAGTGGCATCGATGAGTGATCGATATGGGTAGAGGATAAAGTCCTTCTGACAAGCTTTGTTGAGGTCGGTGTAGTCGATGCAAACCCACCACTTTCCATTATGTACGCTTCGCACCAACACTACATTTGCTATCCATTCCGGGTAATCAATCTCAGTATATGAAGTCGTGAAGCCTTAGCAATTTCAAGACCTCATCATCGATGATCTTCGACGCTTCGGAGCAAATATCCGCTTTCTTACGATTTAACCGCTTCTTGAAGGATCTATCTCGCTTTATGCTCGAGAACCTTCCGGCTAACTCGGGCATGTCTTGTGGCTCCCATGCAAAAAATATCAACATAACATCGTAAGAGTTCCATAAGATTTGTCCGAAGGGGTTCTGTGAACTGAACCAATCCTTACTGTCTTGTCCGATTTTTTCGATGACCAACTCAATCTCCTCCGCTTTCTCCGGGGATTACTAAGGGTTCGAGGCTGCTTCCTCGTGAAGGTTCGATCTCAATTGCCATCGTCTTTTTTCTGCTTACTAACCCCCATTCCGGATGAAATAACAAATTTCGATAACATCGCCGGGCCAGTCTAAATCACCCATCACTTCTCTACTCCATGCTACCGTGGGGAATTTGATTTTGAAATGTGGGATGGAAGTCACGGCTTGAAGAGTCATTTGTCACGTAGAAGTCTTCCCGAGAATGGCGTTGTAAATAGAATCCACATGCACAACATAAAATTCTGAGTTATTTCTACTGCGAGGGCCGTGCCAAGATAACCGGAGTTCAATAGTGCACTCGCCACTTTGACCGGGTCGTTCTTAAAACCATATAGAGGAGAGCCTCCCCGTCCAACCTCCATTTTGTGCCCATCGAGATGCATCCTCCGAAAAGCATGGGCATAAAGAATGTCCACCGATGATCCATTATCTATCATCATCGTTTTACATCCATCGAGCCTACTTTACCGTGATCACCAATGCCCTTCATGCGGTTCGATGGGCTCAAGGAAGGATAATCCGTGATCCGTAAATGATATAACGGTTCTGGAAAAGGCTGTCGATCTTGAGTAAAGCATCATCATCATCGATACGACCGAATCAAGATAAGACCTCCTCTTCTTCCCTACTAACTTCCCAACAGACCCACCAGTTATCACATCAACGACTTGCCTTGGCGGTGGTATGGGAGCATTTTGAGTGGGTGGTATTTGAACCGTTTGAACGGTACGATTGATAATCTGCTGACCCTGACGGTCCTTCTCGACCACATATTGAATCGTGAAGTCGCTTTTAATTTTGCTCTCCACAAAATCCTTTAGATTACAACACTTTCATTAGTGTCGTGACGGCTGACTTGATGATAACCACATGATTTTTGAGGGTTCTGCGTCCCGCTTTTGTAATTATCACGAGGTGGCTCAAAGAAAGGTGGTTTTGGATCCGATCCAAAATTATCGACCTTTACGTATTCAATTGGGTGTAGACCTTATTAACCTTCTGGTAGAAACAGTGTCTGATCTGCTTTGCTTTATCGCCACGAGTTCTTGTATTTCTTCGAACTACCTTACGCCTAGTTGTACCCTCCCACTCTTCTCTCCGATCAACATCGGTCTTAGAACCTCCACCTCCTTTGGATAGCTCAAAGAAGGATTCT
Organism: Panax quinquefolius; assembly: GCA_020205615.1. NCBI lineage: Eukaryota > Viridiplantae > Streptophyta > Magnoliopsida > Apiales > Araliaceae > Panax > Panax quinquefolius. The sequence goes on from CM035161.1 coordinate 30,518,209, forward strand.
TCGACTATTCATAGCCTCTTCTACAACAATATAGCCTTCGCGCTTGTCAAGGCTTCTGCTAGGCTTTTCGGATGGTGAAACATCAACTTCTTTACCAATTTCTCCGACTTAACCAGATCTAGCCCATTCGGAACAACCCAACAACTTGAGATCATTAAGATCGGATACTTGACCGATCGCTTCCCTAAACCTCTTTACATATTGGCCTAAAGATTCATTGGTGAACTCACCGGGACTGTCTTCAAGAGCTGTAGGCTTTCCCTTCTTCTATTGCTTCCAAAACGTGCATGGAACTTATCACAAAGTTCGGTCCACGAGGAAATCGAATCCGATGGTAAAGTCCCCATCCACTGTCTTGCGTCTTTTCTCAAAGTCGTGACAAAAGTGTGACACTTGGCAGCATCAGTGAAGTCATAGTAATCCATTAGCCGGTCAAACGCCTGACTATGGTCATAAGGATCTCCGGACCCATCATAGCTTTCCATACGAGGCAACTTCTTGGTAATATCTGCCTTCTCCTTGAGAATATCGGAGGAAAAAGGGGACGCCTTCTTTCCAGAAGTGTCCTTCACCTGTTGGACCTCAGCCAATTGTTTTCGGAGTTCTTTCAACTCCCTTACCAGAAAATCAACACCTTCGGGTTGTGATGAGATCTCCTTCTCCTGGGCGACGTTAGGCCTTGGAATGGATCGACCTTTCCCTGCCGATCCCACTGCCCTTGCGGGACTTCTTGATTTACTATTAGGCGTCTGATCTCATCCTCACGATGAGAAGCGGTTGTGTGATACTCTCCTTCCGGGTTTACGGCACAATTTCTCTCGACACGCTTTTACGTCTTTCATCGTCGCGATGAATTGATCCCATTGACCGTCGATTGCCTTCTTGAGGCGGGCGCGCTCGCTCCTCGATCTCCTCCTACTGCGAGAATGATCCACGGACATATGCGTAGAATGTTCCGGCTCGCCCTTCCGACGGGTATCTCCTTATGCCTACTCCGCCTTTCTAATGAATATGGCTAGATGCTTCGTCCTCAACTCATTCACCAAGCATCTGTTTTGGGCTATATCTTCCCTTTGTTTTAACAGAACCTCCAAAGCCTTATCTGCTTCGTCCGCCATCCTCGCCAATTTGGTAGCTCTGTCCTCTTGACCACTTCGGCGATGAGTCCTGGTTGGCGAACCTTCTACCCGTTCCTGATCAAGATCACGTCCCTTATCAGCGTTGAAAACCAACTTCCGTCTGGCTCCACCATGGATCTTCGGACGAAGTTCTTCTGAATTGTGCTTAGAAGCCGTGCTTTCGTGAGCACTTTTAGAAGGACTCAGGCGGTCCTTTACTGAAATACGAGGCAGTGATGAACTAATGACCATCGCCGCCTTCTTCTACGGTGTACCATCTCTACTCCTCATCATCTTCCGAAGCAAATTTAAACAATTGTGATTGATAAAAGGCCCCTCCTTCTAGCGCCAATGTTAACGCCAAGATCTTCTGACACGTCCCAATCACGTAAGACGTCTTGATCCTGCAACGTAAACCTGATAAACACCACTGAAGCTTACGGCGGTTCCGTCGGGGATATACTTCGGTAGCGAGAGTCGAGAAATGTGTTCACAGGTTTATCGAAAAGGAGGCTATATCGCTTTAGTGTATTGAGAGAGATAATAATAATTACGTATGTGTATGTGATTACGAATGAAGAAGTGTATGAAACGTCATTCTTTGTGAAGACTTCCTTCTTTAAGTTATACTCTCTCTTTCTGGATTACGGTCTTGGCCCACTCTACCGACACACACCCCTTTTCTCTCTCGATGGGTTCTGCCGATTGCGTGTAGTTTATCCACTTCTTTTGGTCATCACATTACTAAAACTCGGTAATGATCCCATCCACATTAATGCATGGCGAGTTCTTTAGTCAACCGTCATTATGCTTTTTCATCATTCAGTCAAAATGATAGATATTAAAATGTCCAAAGGATTGATCCAATGGCCAATCTTATCTTATAGGTTGAAATGAAAATAATATGATGGTACCTACCAATGACTTTCATAGTTCAATAATAAAAGCGCCCAAATAGATTCTTAAAAGAGTAAGCGTCTACACTCTACCAATAAAATAAAATATCATGACCCAACATATATATATATATATAGACAAGTGCAATCTCCAACACCAACACCACCACCACCACCACAACCTAAACAAAAACCTACCGCCTATCGTCATATATTGCAAAACGCAACAAAAAGAGATTAAGAATATATATTAAACGTACGTACCCTATCTATATATATATAATATATCTATATAGCTTCTTTCTTCCATTCATTACATTACAACCATGACTAATACCCACACAAAAAATTCTCAAAACCAAATTGTATCTACTACTACTCCATCCCAATTCAAGAAAACTCATCGCGGTGATGATAATGATTTTGATTATTGTCAAATCCGATCAGAAAAGTCAGAATCATTATCGTTAAAGAAGATCAACTATGAGAATATTGTTGTTGAGTGTCATGATCAAACTGTCAAGCCTTCATTAGGAAAGCCATCAATATCTCTTACTCAAAAGCAAGAATCAACCATGGCGGCGGAGGAGATCAGTACTGGAAGAGAGAGAAAAAATATGGATGATGAATCAACGGTGGCTGTGGAGGAGAGTGGAAGAGAGAGACTGAAGAGGCACCGTGTGGAGATGGCGGGGAGGGTTTGGATTCCGGATATATGGGGTCAAGAGGATCTGCTCAAAGATTGGATTGACTGCAATGCATTTGATGCCTCTTTTGTCAACAAAACTATACTGTCAGCTCGAGCAGCTTTGATGCAAGAACGTCGAACACCTGCTAATTCCTCTACTACTCATGTACTAATGAGGATATAGAGAACAGGTGTTAATTAATTAGTTATCTATCCATTAATTATATTGTACGTTCTCAATACAGTATTTGAATTTTATATACTCCTTCCAAAATAACTTTTATTTTATTTTTTAATTTTAAAAATGTCTTATTTTAATATTTAAAAGTCAATTATAATTCAGAACGGATGTGGTATATTATTAGTATGCAGTTCGATCTCATTTTTATTACTCAAGTTAAGCACTATTTCATAATGCTTACATTCACGAGAATAAAATAATGGGCTGCAAATGTAGAATTATTAATTACATAATATTATGTTTTTATTCTAGCGATAAAAGTTATTAGAAGACCTCAAGTATATATAATCAAAATTAAAACCAAAAAATGTAGTAATACAGAAGCATTAAACTGGAATTTCCTAACCACACGGGCGGGCGGGCAGGACTGATAATAAGGTTTAATAATTGTTAATTAGCTTTCAGTGATTTTGAGTTCCTGTTGGCCCACTTAATTTTCCCCAAACGACCGACCAAGTGCCGACCATGGAACACCCAATATACACATTAAGCTAGAAATTTAATTAGCATATACATATAAAAGTCACCGCACACAACTCCTACTCTATTCAAAATTTTATTTTGCATAATAATATTTTGTCTGTGCACGTAAATTACAACCACGCCTCCTCAACCTTGTTGGAACGGTATTAGAATTTTTACTTCACCAAGGAACAAATTACATACAACATTGTGAAAAATAGTTTTCGGCTGATTGAAGAAGAACGTCACTGACGACCCTCCAACTTCCATATCTTGACTGTGCCATCATCACTTGAAGAAGCCACAAGCCCGTTTTCCTGGCAAGATATCCAATAAAAGCAGATATAAAAGTATAAAAGGTAGTTTAATGTGAGCCATTTTAAAACTGGAAAAAATAAAAAGACTGCATGCTGAAATAACATTGACAGTGACCCCGAAGGGGTTGTTGATTGGTCATGTTGCCAGGGACTCCGGATGTTGTGAACTTCCAACTTCCATATTACCTCTTGGAAGCAATTACTTACCAATTTCAAAAAGGGAAATGGTAGAACACTCGACGCACCTAAGAATAGTGAAACACTACACAAATTTGCACTAATGAGAAGTTATGGGTCAAGCACTCAACACTGCAAAGTCTCAGATAAAGTAGATCTTAGGGGGGCTCAATGTAGTCTGATGATACGAATTGTTAACCCAAAACCTTAGATTCTCATTAGCCGTGCAATATATTGATAAAAATTACCGTGCAGCTCCACTGAACCGAATTTACGTCCATCTCATGAGCCTTTTCCTTCTTCAAAAACAATTTATACATAGGTCCATCAACCTGTAACAAAAACACATGATAGATCCAATTGTTACTTTATGCCTGCCAAATAAGGGCAAAAAAAACACTTGTAAAGAATTTCAAAGGTTCCAGAAGTAGAAACAAGAAAACACCACCAATATTATAACATCAGTGTTTCTTGTAATAATCCCCTCAAGTAATCAAGCTTAACTAACCAAATAAAAAAACTCTCCAAATGCCTTGGTAATCAGGTTTGGACTGCAAAACTAGAATACTTCAAATATTCTGTGGTTTTTCATTATGATGCATGTTTGCTTGCTTATCATCAAGCTACCAATTTACATATATCCAAACCAAGTTTATCACATTGTAATGAACATGTCAATTACGACTTTTTCACATATTATGAGTTGAGAGCAACTACAACCAGTTGTACTCTGACTTCTTAAAATTAACATAAAAAGCAGTTCAATTCAATGCCATTGGCATTTAACACTATCGTTCTACAAAAAAGCCCCTGAATATGCCAGTTACCTTGAACATAAACTCAATATGCCAATTTTTCTTGTTAGAGGTAGTACTATAAAATGACGCAATGTTATGAAGTTTGCCATCATAATTTTATCACCATATCAGACTATTAAACTAACAATTATTATATTTAGGGGTATACATGGAACAAAAATATATCCTTAATATTCGTAAATTTTGTAAATGAGACTATTTTTTGTGGGATGGAGGGAGTATAACATAAAAACACATAAATAAAGAAACAAAAAACAAGAAAAAAGGTCTCAATCTTGCATTACAGTGATATAAGGAAATAATGAGAAAAAGAAACCACTATGAATGAGTTGAAAAGGGATATAAATATACCAAACCATCCTGGCTCTCGACAAATAAACGTACAGCATCATCAGCTGCTCCACTAGCAATTATTCCATCTCTATCATTAATATGAAAAATAATAAAATCAACATAGGAAGGAAAAATATGTGGATAATTATGTTTACTAAGATGTTGCATACTGCGGTAATTGCATATGTACACAGTTACTTTTCTTCTAGTTTTAATTCATTAAGGATATTTATGTCATTCTACCATATAACAACATAGTTTTATAATGAAATGACATAAATACTCTTGATGAAATAAATGAAAAAACATACTGCGATATTCAAAGTGGAAAGGACTAGATTTTTATCCCCATAAAAATTTTCAAAATGCATCCAAATACAACCTAAAATACTAAATGAACTCGGACGAAACCAAATCAACCAGAATCCCTTCTCTTTTTGCTTGTGTGCGCATGTGTGGGAGTGAGTGAGTGAAAGGAGAGATGCTGTTTTTAAGAACATAACAAAGATGAGCTAAAAACTTATGTTGTAAAGATTTGCCTCGGGTCGTTACTACCTTGACCAATGGACTGAGAAGATTGTTCGATCATGATAACCGGAGAGAGTGCAAAGATGTTTCCTGATAAAAACGAAGGGAAAATTTTTCATTAGTATTTATACAGTAAACTGGAAATACAACAATGAGCAAAATAACACGCCATTTTGTAAGACATTCCAGTTAATTTCATTTTTGTAAACGTCATTAGGATTTAACTTGATCCGTAAAATAATTAGAGTAATGGCAACTTTTCATTTTGTAAGATATTAGGAATTTTGGCTCTGATACCATTATCATATAGGACAAGGTGGGAAAAAAAGAATAAAAGTACTTAACCCCGCAAAGAATCTGTAAAGAAACACACTAAGGCACAAAACTTTAATCTCAAATCAATATATTCAATAATCTGTAAAATAATAAAATATTACAATGCTTAAATAAAAAACTCAATACTTGGGGACTAAAAATCCTAATTTAAAAAAGAAACAATCTCTTAACTAAAATTTACTACTATAATAAAACTCTCCTAATTGAAATCTACTACTATAATTAAAATTTCTATAATATATTACTAAATAATTACATTAATAATCCAATATTTATTTCTAAACAACAATACAAAATTAATAATAATTTCTTGAGTTTCTTCTTCCGTACCGCATCAGGTTGTCATTCTCCCAAAACCCTATACCAACCACACACACCTAATAATCTCACAGTAAACTATGTGAAAGTCTCTCCAAGAAATCATTGTCTTTGTGGAGTATTGAATTCATAACCAACGCATTGAAAGACACTCATCACTAAGCTCACTATCATTTGAGCCAACACTTTGGGGTTTAAGAAATTTCTCTATATTAATTACTAAACTACAGATTAAAATAAATCAAAACATTAAGACACTGACCTGTGTGTTATAGCTTCAATCAATCTTAAGTCTCTTGCTGCGAAAGATATTTACTCCACGATGAAAAAATAGTTATTTTTGTTTATTAAGGCCTGCATATGACACACTAAATATTTTCAATGCCTTTTCTTCAATACTAAACTACTTTGACTGCTAAAATTTAGTATTGGAGAAAACTTATTGCAAGAAATTGCGTGATGTGTGCCCAATGCAAATCTTAATATTTGTAATTTTTTATTATAAAAATTGTTATTTTTGGACCAAGGTTCCATATATTAAGTCTTCTGTTCTAACAATTGGAAGGAAGAAGAATCCTGCTTAAAACCCTCAGCAAAAAAAAAATTAATTATGATCCTCACACCAATTTTACAAATAATGAATTCTTAAGCTGAGAAACCTCAGAATCATTCATTTTTATACACTTTTTATGCCTAAACTCCAACTCTTCCACTAATCATGGGCAAACAATTTTTTGAATGGATTACTCAGAGTGGACTCAAGTAACCTCAAATTTTAGAATTCAGTAAAATAAACAAATCAAATTTCTTACTGAAACATATCTCAGGTGATTTTGAAAATCAAAATCAAGTACATGAGTAAGCATGTTCCTTACCACGGAACATTGCCGTCACCAGACTGCATCCTCGTAATGTCCGCACCCCATACCTTTAAGGTAAGATCATCACTGCGAAGTTAATTCAGTGTCATTCAATTGTCCTTAATGGTATCTTTCTAGTAGCAACTCATATAGGTATCCTATTCAGTACCATAACCACAATAAGACAAACACAAAGTAGTATAACACTAACTAGTAGAGCACGAAGATGCAAGAAGAGTCTCTCATACCTAGAGGTAACCATTTTGTCTCCAGTGGCATTAAAAGATAAAGCCCAAACGGTAGATGAGTGACCACTGTAGAAAGGGTGAGTAGTGTTGTATAAGACCAGTTTACTAGTGTATTACACAGGCTTGTCATTTAAATTTACAATCATAATTGGCAAGTACATGCATGCATTGTTATTCTTACAAAAGATAAAATGATTCAGGGAAAAAAAATATCACGCATGTCCTCAAAATAAACCAAAAAATGGCATTAACATTAATATTAATTATTAAAACAACCAACATGTATAAATTAAAGAGCCAAAGCACGGGGGAGTCAAGGTTTATTAGCTTCCTTTTATTTCCATTAGTAAGAAACTAATCAGATCTGAAGTTTGAGTAGTAAGTTTGTTTTTTCCATGGAAGATGTGTTAGAGAAGTATTAACTCAGTGATCTTCTTTCCCTTCCTTTCTTCTCAGTTAAACTCCAACTATTCTAGGAAACACGAGAATGCAGCATCTCATGAAGTTTAGCAGAGAGCAATTGTAATTACAATATTCTTTTAGGATTTACCGACCAAGTTGAAATTTTTTCGATGTCAATCCACTAAATTGTATCACCTTTTTTCATATGAGTGACAGCAAAATTGGATGCTACTTATCGTAATACTCATCATATGATTTTGTTGAACACAGGGGGGAGGCGAATGATTTCTTGGAATATCTACAATAGAAAGTTTGGTGAGCTTACTGGATTTTTAATCAAATAGCCACAGAAAAATTATTTCAGGTTCTTGCTAACAAGTTCCAAGTGATCAACCTTTAGTTTGACTTTTCAACATCTTACTTGAACTGCTTACTGAATTAGTGGGAGGTAAAACTACCATACAGAAAGAATGATTTTAAAAGAATAATTATTTTTATGATCATATTTTAATTTTTATCCATCAAAAATTTCTGAGTAACATCTTGGTACACTATGAAAACAGAGCAATCCCTTCAAGTATTAAACAAAGTTAATGCAAATGAAAGAATCCCTGTTTGATTACATCTGTGGGATTAACACTGAACAAAACTCATGGGCATCTAATGAAATCTGGTCATTAAGCTAACAATAAAGACGTACACTTTGTATATCATTTTTTTAAAATAAAAAATAGACAGTGAGGGGCAAGACTGTCCTGATCTAAACTAAGTTCTTAATAGATTGTAAGATTCTAAAAATATACCAAAGAGAACAACAATAACTAAACAAACAAATAGACAGACTTTAGCCGCAGGGACAAAACTTTGCATGTGCAAACTTATGTTAATAAAGAGAAGGGTTTCAGGCATTACTTGTTAGATGCACTTAAAGTTTGAACACAATGCCAGTCATCGCTGTCGCCCTCTTCTGCCCAAATCTGTAGACCATTTCATACATTCTTTTCAAACATTTGGCCCAATTCTATTGAGTTGAAATGATAGCTGCAACTGCTAATTGAAATATATTGAACATCGTATATACCTTAATACTATTATCATAGCTACATGAAAACAAAATATCCATGGAAGGATGCCACTGGACCATTTTAACGTCTTGTGTATGTCCTTGTAACACAGCAACACAGTCGAATTCATTCCCAGGCAAAACTTCCCATATCCAAACAGATTTATCTCTACTACAAGTGGCAAGCAGTGAGCCAGATGCATTCCAGGACACACTTTTGACTTCATTTTCATGACCCTGTACACACACAAGGAAACAAAAAGATATAAACACAATAACAGTAGATAGGCAAACAGAGCCACTATGCAGCGGGCATATGCATAAATATTGTAATACGAGAGCTTACCCTGTGGCAACATTTCTAAAACAGACAAAAGGACATGTCACTAACAAGTATCAGTTCTGACCGCAAGAACTAACTATAGGAAGCTATCATAACGACTAATGACTGACTTATGACATGGAAAGTAGCTATTGGACAAAACAACATATAAACACTGAGATGGCACAGAAATATGTTATTTAATAATACCTCTAAGGTGGACACGCATTCAAACTCATCCCCAATCTGTTCCCATATAGCAGTGGTAGCATCAAAGCTTGCAGTTGCCAATAATTTACCAGATGGCGACCAGGAACATGACCTAACAGTTCTAGTGTGAGTTTCTTCAATAACTGTCTGCACAAGGCAGTCAAAGCATCATAAGTTCTGTTGCAAAAATCACCTCATCTCCAATTAGAAATAAATAATTCAAAGTTGGACTGCTCAAGCAAAAGTTTATATATGTATTCCAAACAACAAACTGAAGTTTTGAGAAAATATTAACGCCATCCGGTTGTTTAGAAAAGCAAGAATATAACTTTAGAACTTTATTGAAAAAATATAGTAGAAAGATAAACGTTGTATATGCCTGTGCATATGCCCGTCTGCTATCATTTTTGAACTATTTTCCTCTTAAGTATTACATCAGAAGTTCCATAGATGGTAACTCCATGAAGGCAAAATCTTTTTAGGTCATTTCAAGAATCAATTAACAAAGCATCTTAAAATATAACAAATCATTTCAAAACTACTTTCAGAAAGCATCTCTTTTTATAAACCCTTTTGGAAACAATTCCAACTACCATTTTCAGAAAGCTCTCTTTTTATAAACTTTTGATACGACTCCACTGAGCTGAAAACAACTACAAAAAGATCTCGAGCTAACACTTAATTTTTTGATTCAATATGTCCGCGTTATAAAAAAAACATTGACAAGTCAAATTAACTTTCAAGGTTGTTCCACTATCCACAATCAAAAGGTAGGAATATAAGACATAAAAAAAAGTCATATTTCAAAACATAAAATCAATATCCAAGATCTAAAAAACTCTGATCAATGAATCATAGTACCAGTATTGAGCAAAAATCGAAAATATGCTAAGTAAGTCGAGAGAATGATCAAACACCTTGCAGTGAAAAGTGCCAGTGGAGGGATTCTGCTGCCAGATTCGAACGGTCTTGTCCCCGCTGCAAGACGCTAGGACGGCGGGTACACCACCAGTGCCGGTGGCGGGATTCCAAGCGAGGCCCCAAACCCTGTCGGTGTGGCCTTCGAGCTTCTGAATCTCCTTCAGTTCAGCGTTCTCTTCAAAAAGAGACATTTTTTCAACAATTGAATTCAACAGAAGCAATCGTAAAGATTATTAATTTATTAGATTACAGTGTTTTGGACATCTTCGGAAATTGGGAGGAGTGGATGACTGGGCTCTTGCGGGAGCCGCCGAGAAAAAGAGATTGCTTTGGTAGAGGAGAGTGTGGTGCGCTCGTGCGTACTAAGACGTGCCTGAAATGCTAAAGGTTCCCTCTAGTTTGTATCATTTTTGCAAAAATCACCCTCTAATTTTTAGTTTTACAAAACTCACCCTCTAATATATATTAATTGTGTAAAACTCACCCTTTATATATATATATATATACAAACAGGATCAAGAGTAGACCTTTTAAGTAGTAGAACTCTCTTAAATAATAGAATTTTATCAAAAGCGACGTAGTTTTTAATAAGACAAGCATTTTTGTAAATACCATATCACCGCGTATTTACAAAAATGCCATCGCGCTTTATCAAAACTACGTCGTTTTGATAAAATTCTATTATTTAAGGCGTTCTATATTTAAGAATTCTACTCTTGATCCTTTCAGATATATATATATATATATATATATATATATATATATATATATATATATATATATATTAAAATACTACTCATAGTCAAATTATTTCATATAATTCATCACTTCATTTTTTTTTACTTTTGAATAATCATTTTATTTCACTCAAATAACTTTCAATTACTAAAAAATCACAATACCATCATATTTGGAACCCTAAATTATTTAATGTATATATCTTATTATCTACATTTGTCATATGCCAATTGATTGTTTTTTGTTTTGAAAATGTATTGAAAACATGACTAATATTAAATTTTCAATCTTATTCTCGATTTTTAACACGTGTCATCATCATTAAATATTTCATTAAACACTATAAAAAAAATGGATTATATGAATTATATAAATATGTGTCGATCAAATTTTCTCATAACAAACATTACAAGAAAATGTATCAAATGAGATAAATCCAAAATGAAATAATAATTAATTGACATATAGAGATGTATGAATTAAGCGGCCTAATATTGTAAATATATTTGTTAGTATTGTGAGAATTTTTTTGCTAATTAAAAGTCGTTTGAGTGAAATAAAATGAGTATTCTAAATGTATGTTATACAAGTTGTTGATTAATTTTCGTAACTCTCCTTTATTTTACTCTTTTATAAAGTCATAATTAAATTTAACGTTGAGGAGATTTGGTGAAAAAATAAAAAATATATTTATAATTATAACTTATCAAAATAATCTTATAAAGGTGCAAGTACAATAGTAATACACAAATAAAAATTTATTTCCAAGCTTGCTTGATTTTCTTTTCTATTTATTTTTCATCCCATAAAATTTTAATCTTCTTAAACTCACAAATACAATATACTTAAGAATTAAGAACTACTCCATAAATTATTAATGTGTCAATATATATAAAATGATTCAAGGAAAAAAAACCCAAAGGAACAAGGCTAAATCGGACATTCACCGCATAACTGCAGTGGCGCGACTAACCCTATATTAGGGTTTATAGTTCGGCCGTGAAATTGCATCTCTCGTCCACATTCTACGGAACTCCTTTTTTCGTGCGTTATCTCCTTCTCTCATTTACTTTCTCATTTGTTCCCCCCCTATCAATTATCCGATTTGCTTACTAATACATTTATCTAATTTGTGTAAACAGTGGATAGTTGACACAGTATAATCCTTCACAATGAGGTACTTCTCTTACTTTTTTGATTCGATAACTGAACTTTTTATGAATGCGTTTTACTTAAGTGTGCAATTGAATGTTAAATTATTGTTATGTTTGAGTTTTGGCTTTTAACACAACTGCAATGGGGGATGGAATACTCTTTTTGATTCCTGTGCCTGATACAATTTTTGTATAGATGATAATCACATGCCTTTTAGTGTTACCTATGTGCCATATTGTATAAATTTGCGTAAACCCTGAAAGATCAAATCCATAGCTAATCACTTGTGCTTTATTGCATAGAATTTAATTTAGACCTAATTACTACCTAAACCTGGAAGATCAAATTAAAGCTTTAAAAAGCTTTCTATTAGCCTAAAATAGCTCTAATGTTATGCTTGAACATAATTAACATGCTTTTTTCTTCTTCTTTGGTATATTTTAATTCATTGTATTCATATTGTACAAGTGTCGACTAGATTTGAATGATGAGAACTTGTTGTCTTGGTGCAGTATATGTTCTTGCGGGCCCTACATTTGGATTCTATGACCTGACTTGAATAACTAAGGTGCTTATATATAGGATTTTATATGACGATATTAAGATATTGTGTCAGTTGCCTTATTGTATGATTTCATTCCCCTTATAAATTTGTTTGTTTCAGTAAGCTACAAAGTGATGCTGTCAGAGAAGCCATCACTCAGATCGGTAAGGATGCAAAAGAAAATAATCGAAAGTTTACAGAGACCATTGAGCTTCAAATAGGTCTGAAGAATTATGATCCCCAGAAAGACAAGCGTTTCAGTGGTTCGGTGAAATTGCCAAACATTCCTCGGCCAAAGATGAAGGTGTGCATGCTTGGTGATGCACAACATGTAGAAGAGGTAAACTTGTCATCTTGATGGTGTTTCTGGAAAATTTTAGGGCTATATGTTTTGTTTTATTGATATTTTAACCCATGTTATTGATAGCTATGGGACTTGTTTTATTAATATCATATCCATTCTTTTATTTTACATTAGCTTTAACATTTGCAAACAGCCTTCAACATAGCTTTCTTTCGAGTAATCTTATCTATAATCTTTACTATAGGCTGAGAGGATTGGTTTGGAGTATATGGATGTGGAAGGGTTGAAGAAGCTTAACAAAAACAAGAAATTGGTGAAGAAGCTTGCCAAGAAGTACCATGCTTTCCTAGCATCTGAAGCTGTCATCAAACAAATTCCCCGTCTCTTAGGCCCTGGTCTCAACAAGGCAGGCAAGAACAATTAATTTGTTATAATCCTTCAGTAGTTTGCATTGTTTGAAGGAAGTTTCAATTTCTCATTTGAACTAGATATAGTGTTATAATTTTAAGATAGCATTGAATTTTTATCATGTTTAATAAGCAAATTTTATTAGAGAATTGAGGCTTAGCAGGCATTTTTGGTGATGCATGAAGTCGTATTGCAGACAAGGAGTTCTTTTATTATATTTTTTGTATATTGTTTTAAATGAAAAAATGAATTGCCTCATTTTTATATTAGTTTGTAAAATATAATTGTGGATGTTTTAGAGAATAGAGTAAATTTTACATTTAATCATACAAGTTTATAAAACTTTCTATATTCTTTAGACTTGATACCATCTTAGTGAACCATTAATAATTTCTGACTGCACAAAACTTGGAAATTGTTCCAACTGCAAAGTGTTTGAATGTTGCCAGTCATTGCACAGTAATTTGTCGCTAACCTAAATAAGGCCCAACATAAAAATGGAACCATTAGTTACTGTTATTGATCAAGCATCAGCTTTGAGTTGATATTTTTTTCAGATCATATTTTTAAACTCTATCTTGTATGTCAATGTAGGAAAGTTTCCAACACTGGTGACCCATCAGGAATCATTGGAGTTAAAAGTCAATGAAACAAAAGCGACCGTGAAGTTTCAGCTTAAGAAGGTTCTCTGTATGGGTGTTGCTGTGGGAAACTGCAGCATGGAGGATAAGCAGATATTTCAGAATGTTCAAATGAGCGTAAACTTTCTGGTTTCTTTATTGAAGAAGAACTGGCAAAATGTAAGTTTATAGACCCTTGTTTCTTTTGCAAAATAATGTGCTACTATTAAAATAATTTGAAAATTTGCAGATTTGGGGTAACAATTTAGATGAAAGCAATCTATATTATGCCTGTAAAAGAATGTCTTTGTACAATTAGAACCTGCCTGTTTATTATTTTTTTCTCTTGTATGTCAGATCTTTAGTCCTATTTTTTCTTCTGTTTGGCTGGTTAATCTCTAGGCTCATTATGTTGGTGGATAATTTTACAATGCATACACTTTTTTTTGGTGTGTGTGGAGTTTCTGGTAACCTCAAGACTTGAGTGATATATATCCGCGCAGCTTACATTTTAAGTTTGTAATGATGCATCTTTTGTCCTTGTTCTACTTCACACAGGTAAGGTGCTTGTACCTGAAGAGTACCATGGGGAAGCCTATTCGGGTATTCTAAGAAGTGAGGTTACATATCCTGAGAGCGGCAAAGCAAGACCGATACTGTTATCTAAGGCTGTCTTTTTGTTTCAGTATTTTCTGGGATCTGTTTGTTTTGACCAATTAATTTTGAGGTATTTAAACTCCAACTGGATGGCATTTTTTGGTAGATGAATGTGGGTTATTTTGTCGCTTGTATTGTTTTCTCCTTGATTTAATCTGTGGCTTCCAGTATTTTGATATTGTTTGCTTGATTCTACAAATTTAATGTACCTGCCTACATTAATAATGCATAGCAGGCTAGTAACTAGTTACTAGTAGAATATAATGTTGAGGTGCCTGCACTAATAATGAATATAGTGGCTAGTTTGATGAACGAATAATATCATTATAAGAATGTGTAATTTGATGAAAATAATAGCCAGCATAATTTTTTCTTTAAATAATTAAGCATTATTTAGCGGTGTTAATGTTCCAAGACTGCCCAGGAAAACATTGCTGTCATTAGAAGTTTTGGTTAAGCATAATTTAATAGGATTTTACCTTTGGTTTATCTACAAGTTGTAATGATGTTTCAGAGCGTCAATCTTTTCATAGTAGTAGTAGCAATTTAAAAGCATACAGGATTGGATAAGAATTTACACGAAGAGTTCACATCTCATTGTGGTCCAACCTTTCAAAGCCAGTATTCTTCCGTATTAGTTTTGCTTCATTCAACTGAAGAATTGCGCTGCTACTATTCCATTTGTCAAACTTAATCTATTGGCTATGGTTTCATGTAAAATTTTGTTTCATATGGCATATAAGAAAAAAATATTATCAACTACCCCTGGATGCAGTTTCCAAAGTACAGTAGCTCGAGTGAAAATTGGTGCTACTAAATCTTATACTGCCTTTGGTTCAAGTTTACTCGTACAAATTTTCTTTTTAATTTATCTAAATCTATTTGTCCTCTTTCCTTTTTAATGTTATTTTTGACATTATATTTCCAACAATACCCTCATTTAACTTTTAAAAAAATTCATTGAAAACAACATGACATACATGAAAAAAAGACAATCAGACCTCTTTTATTGTTGCAAAAAAAGTTGGAGAATTAAATAAAACAAAAAATATAATAATAAAGTAATTAAGATGGATAATTTGGAGATTAATTTTTTTTCTTAATAAACGTACTTTCATTTCAACTAAATACAAGTAAAAGACATCATTTATGTGCTACAAATCTTATAGTAGTAATTAAAAGACATCATTTATGTTCTTGGGACTATTTCTCAACGCTACTGACTAATGATTATGCACATCAAATCTAAAAACTAAACCAAAGGACCTAGTCAGATGACTATTCCCCCACTCTTGGATCAAATTTTGTGAGGTTAAATTGACAGTTTTTCTTGGCAAGCTCCAAACAAAAAATTGAGTCAATTATTACGGAGTCATAATTTTTGAACCAAAGTTCAGATAAAAAAGAATGGTATAGTTCGTTCAGATAAAAAAGAATGTTAAAATTCTTTCAACATATACACTCATGTCTGTTACCTGCTTCACCGACCATAATTAATCATCAGCTCAAAATTTATATTTTACAACAAATTATTAGATTAATATGAGAAGTCTCGATGCATAAAAATTGAAACCAAATGTCAATGATTTTTCCAACTAATGATCATATGTTTGGTATATCTTCATGCACCTCCAGCAACAATTATTATACCATGAAGGAACTCTTACAGCTACAACCACCCACAGCACTTGGATTTGAGGCCACCTGCACATACAAACAAGCAGCTAATTATGGATGCAACAATTAAAACTCAGTGAAGGTTTTTAAAAACAAACTGGGGCGGGCATATTGACACGAAAGAATTGTATAACTTGTTAGATGACAAACCACGCAACAAGCACATGCATCAAGGGTTAAAAAAAGGCATTCCTACTAATGCCAAAATCAGAGCTTTGCATGGGGAGGAAATGGGTGCAGCTCCAGAAATAGTGACTACTGATGATGAAGGTTGGTTATGTTGTTACCAAGGAAGCAATGTGTACCCTCCAAAAAACAGAATGCAAACAGGACCAAACTTGGTTAAAACATATCTGTTATTTAACGGATATATCATACTATTGACAAATTTAAGAAGGAAAAGATGACAGATTTACGTGATCCAAATGGGTGCCCAATCTCAGTTGAGACTTGTGCTCCACAGTAATGATAAGCAAGGACGCAATCTTAACAAAAAATATTGGACACTGAGCTTGTTTTTAAGATAAATCAATTATATGAACGATGAATATAACTAGATAGCATTGGGAATGGGCTTTGTGAGGATTGGCCTGGAGTGGGTGATGCCGAGCTCAGTTGCAAGCTCTTGTATGAATGGAAGGGTGTTAGATTTCTGAGGAGAAGGGCAAGGAGGGACATGAGTTCTCATTGTCTATGGTGAGCATTATATATGGTGGGAGAAAATTAGGAGGTAGTTCGAGCACGAAGAAATAAGTCAATAACTAGACTTATGTTTATGAGTTTGTTGCAATTTTGGCAGAATGAGGTTTTTCCAAGGTCTTTAGTATCTTTTATTGATTTCTTGAGGATTCCGGTATGGGGCCCTTTGAGAGCTCTTCTAGAAGTTGTTTTGTAGGGGTTTCTCTTTTGGTGGGGGCTGTGTTTTTCTTGTTTCTGCTTGCCTTTTTCGTATACTCCAGGTGTACTGGGATGGTGTCCGCCTTGAATATATTTTACTTGAAAAAAAATCATACAAAAGGCAACGTATAAACATTAAATGCATAAGAACTAATGTTAAATAGAGCATAAATCCTGATAGAGTAGCATGCTAAAATAAGATTCCTGCAGTTTATCCCACGTAATGGAACATAATATTACTGATTGAGTTTTTCACAATGGTAACTAACCAATGGCTTCATTATAACTTCATGCTACAATTTTCATTATTTGGTAACTGTTTTACAAGAATGGCTTCCTTGTAACTTTCTAATGGAGAAGGTAAAACTCACCACGAAGTTGGATTTGCTAAGATAAGGAATAATTCCACAATTTAGATCTGATTGTTATTATCTTAAATTCATGTGAAAACTGAAAACACCACTCCTAGTGTGGTGAGTAATGACATACTTACGTGCTCGATCAGCTTAAGATTTTTATAGCTAGTTGTCGCCATCCTAGTTCCGATTGTTAATTGTATTAATTTTGAGACATTAATAAGACAATGTTCCTTTATGATTATGTGTTCGAAACATTCAAAAAAATGAGAAAGGACAATAATTTGGTTTAACTGATTAAATAAAGCCTTTTTAAGTACTTGCAGGAATTTTTTGCTCTTGTTATTAAATGTGGAAAAGAGTTACCAAATTGATGAGACAGCAAAAAAGACAAGAAAATATTTTATTTCCCCTAATATATATTTAGAAACCTAAATCAAGAAAATACTTTAAAGAGTTGAAGTACACTATCTTTCAATCCCATGGACAACATTAGTTGTTAGAGATTTTCAAAAATAGCAGAGGGCATGAACAGATGGATATCAGAGTTTCTCGAAGGAAGAAAGTATGTTATAGCAACAAGCAGTGACGAAGCTAGGATTTTTATTCAATGGGCTCAAAATATTGTGAGGCTAAAAGTAATTTGGTGGGGGTTCATGGGCACCGCCCCCAACCATTTTTTAGATAATTTTGTGCTTTCCGACCGGTTGCATATGTAAAACATGTATTTGGTTACAATATAGTTAATATAACAAATAATAAAATTAAATGTATATAACACACAACCCTTATTGACCCCTAATACGTTTTCTAACCACAATTTTGTTAATAAATATTTAATTCCTTAATTGTTTTAAAAATAAAGTAAATTAGATTATTATTTATTTTAAAAATATTAGAGGAAGATGCATATATAAAGGAGTAGAAATGATATGAGATTGAGAAAGTTATAAAAATTTCAATTTGACCCGTATATTAGAAAATTTATAAAGTTTCAATGGAGTCAATTTGTTCATTAACTTAATTTTTTTCTAAATTTATCATATAATAAAGTAATTTTTTTCCAATGGGGTCAATTGACCCCACATCCTTCAACGTGGCTTCGTCCCTGACAACAAGTATACATGAAGTAGAGGTACAAATCTTAGAATGAAACTTGGATCATGTATATCTTTGATTGCTTATACTAGCTGATTTTTCGTCACAATATGCTTCCTATGTCCTAAATACAAAATTATGTAATTTCTTATAGATCATAGATCTATCACGTATTTTTCCTCACTAGGTCCAGTTCCTACAATCTAATTCCCTATGCAGTCCTATTTCTTAATATTTTTCGTTTGAGTTTTAGCAGATATATTTCAATGTCTAATGCAGAGCCACTACCATTATTGATGAAATAAAAATAGGGCTGCAAGTAAATCTAATTCTAAAAGTGTATGCTCTGAATAACCATTTGACAATGCTCGATGCCATTAACCACTTGAAAACTGACTAGTTCATAACATCATCACTGAGATAATAACACTTCTAAAATAAAGCAGTGATAAACAATCTTTCTACACCAACGGATAGCCATATGCAATGCAAATACACAGTGATGAGATACATGAACCACAACATATGCACAATAAACAACTTACTTGAAATGCAGACCGAATCAGTTCCTCTACATAATCAACAGTTGCTCCTTTTACAAAGTCGTATGAAATTTTGTCGACCACCAATTTAACACCATCCCTCTCAAATATTCTACAAAAATTGAAGAAAAAATAGATAAGATTTTAGAAAATAGGACAGGAAAACATTCATTATAATTTTCTAAGCCTTATTCAGAATCACAAGAGAAATTGGTAAAGTTTAGCAAGATCAGAAGTTGGAAAACCTGTCATCTGAATTAGTTTTATCATCAAGCGAAAAGGTATATTGGAACCCAGAGCATCCACCAGCTTCTATGCTTAACCGAAGCATTTTCTCCTTAGCTTCATCTGCTTGCAATTCTTTCATCCTCTGCCCGGCATTTTTAAAGTCAATCAGATATGCACGTAAAATTATTGTCTTAAAAGTCAAGGAGTATGAATGACGTGTAGAATAAAAGTTGTTTCCTTGATCAATTGGTTACTGTATGACGCACACTTTTCTATCAAAATGTGGCAAGCTTTTATCTTTAGTTTTATTTCTATTTCTGCTTCTTCTGACTCAAGTTTTGCACACACATTTAATGTAGGGTTTCAAACAATGTACTCGGAGCACAAAATTTTTGGTGCATGAAACATATTCAGAGATGAGGTATGACTTACTTTAAAACTTGGTACCCAAGAAGGGCTTACATAGATTATATATGAAGTGTAGAGTTCATCTATATGTGTATGTCTGGGTATGTAAGTAGCATGTACTAAGATATGTTGCAAACCAAAATTTGTCTTCCTTTTTTCTCTTTTAATTAATTAAGGAAAAAGAGAGAGATGATTAGTTATATAAGGATACAACTACTGTCTACTGTACATATCAAAATAAAATAAAATACAAATATATTAAATACTACTGTATCATGGTAAAATATAGAGTAAGTGCATTCTTGCTTAATTTAAGATTCACCTGAAAAATCTGTGTTGTTAATATGGGTCATTGCCACAGAAATATACAACTATGGGATGGGAACAATAGTACCCTCTAAACCTAAAATATGCAGCTTGCTCTAGACTAATTGCAAATATATAAAAATAAAAAAAATGAAAATGGAACACAAAATCAACATTGATATTACCTATGAAAGTTTTGAATATTGAAGCCAGACAATAAATGCGATAGAGAGATAAGAAATATATGACAAGGAGATAACGAAGCTAGGAATCCAGAAATACAAAAAGGGAAAAACAAGAAATAGATAGCATCAAACAAAGTCAGAATTTAATCAACAACAAACCAAAAGATTCGTGTAGGAAACTTATAGATGATGATGAGATAATTACAACTTGAATATCCAAGCATATTATGTAGAAATATAATTGGGGGAAAGAGATAGTACTCGGACAAAATTGTCGGTCATATGAATGGATTCGGGAGGCGGAGATGAGGATTGAGGTTCGGAAAGGGCGGCGGATGATGAATTTATGCTGCTGGATCTTAGAAGTCTGTAATTCTGACGAATTCGAGCTGCGAAATATGGTGTAAGACGCTGTATTAAAGATCTCGAAGAAGAAGAAGACATTATTATAATTACAGTGATAATAGCTTCCCCTCTATTGCTGTTTCATTTGCAAATTAAAAAAAAACGCTCTGTTTTGATTTTGATGGATTCGAATCGAAGTGGAGGTTTTGTCTTTGATTTTGAGCGTGTGTTATTTGAAGAAATGTCAGGAATCAGAATTCGCTCTGCGTAAAATGGCTGCGGCATCTGCCTAACACACGAATCATCCCATTCCTGCTCAACGACTTATTTTAAAATAATTTAAAATTAAAATATAAAATGATTTATAAATTATTTTAAAATTATAATTTATAAATAAAAATGTTTAGAAAGGTATTTAATTTATAATAATTTATAAATTAAATATAAAAATTATTAAAAATAATATTTATAAAAATATTTATAAGTTATTTTTAAATAAATATCATTGCTAAACATGAAAATTATAACAGATTATAAATTAATTTGTCAACTTATAAGTACTCGGACCAGGATTCTCTTCGTTTCATAGTCTAGATTTAAAATCATCTCCCTCTTGTCAGCATAATGTCACATTTTTTAACACATTTTAAATTTGAATCTTAAAATGGAGAGTCTTCATTTATTTAAAATAGAGAGGATCTTTGTCCATCAAACTGATTCTAATACTTTTCGGAATCCTAACAAAAAAATATATTTAAAAAAACAAATTTATTTTCTTTCAAAAAATAGAGAAATATGATCTTAAAGTAAATAAAATTATAACATGAATGCTTTTTTTTTTTTTGGGTTCTCTTATTTATCGTAACCTTAGTTTCACTTACAGAATTATATTTATTTAAAAAACTAATTTCATAAAAAAAATATTTATTAATGATAGTATAAAATATCTTAAATAGTTAAAATATAATAACATAATTTTTTATTGCATACTCCCTTCTATCTTGTTATAATCGTATGAAATAAAAGGCCTAAATTTATTTATTGGATATTATTATTATAATAAAACTATTGACAAATATTTTCAAAAATTTTAAAATAATTACTTGCTCTCGTATTATTTTATTTTCTTTACGTCAGGTTAAATTTTTCTAAAAAATCATAAAAATATATTATTTACTAAAAAGTCATAAAAATATATTATTTAAATTGGCAATGAATGTATCTCTCTTTTATATTTTTTAATTAGAAGTAATAAAAGTCCACCTAAAGATATCGACTATTCGTCTCTCCCCTCGCATTTTCGTTCTGTAACTGAGTTAATTTCTTACCCGCCCGGAGATCCGGCGACCGGTATCCCATCACTGTTACGGCGACATTCTCGGTAAGACTTGCATCTAAATATTCGTCAGTATTCTTGCATTTGCTCATCGCAATCTCTGTCTTCAATATATACGTGCACATACATGTTATTGTATAAACAAATTTATGCGGGTTTTCTCCGTCTGTGTTGTCGTACTTCACATGCACTCTATTTACGATCAAACATACGTTTTAAATTATTTAGTTAATTATCGATTTGATTATCATGGTTTTTAGAGTATATCCTCAAGGGGCAATGTTCGATTTCGAAGCTAATAGGTTCAAAATTTTATATTTTGCAATTACACCATCTTTATTAAATTATTAACTTGTGATAGCGGTAAATTGTTTATTTTTTTCAATGGTGAAGATAGCTAATTCCCCCTTAAGTCTAAATTTTTAATGTTCTAATCAGACTGGTTGTTGCTTAGTATTGTGATGATAATTCCAGGAGTAGATATTTTCCCATTTTGGATTGTGAAAATGGATTTTAAATTCTATTTTTGCTGATAGGAATTGAAAATCCACAGTCAAGTAATGGAACCCCTTGAAGCACCTTATGGAGCAATATATTTATGAATTCAGTAAAAGGATGAGAAAGTACTTTTGCCTTTCTCTACTGCTGCAACTGCTGCTGAAAATATGAAGTTGAAAGAAAAGATTTTTTGCTGCTGACAATTATTTATTTGGATAAGAGTCATCCAAATGGTAAAATACACAAAGAAAAGGGAGGAACAAAAGACTTGTTTTGAAGGTTCTTTCACTGAAAATTTTGCAATATGTATTGGGTTTAGAACCATGATTCCATGAACAAATATATCATTAAGGTTTGGGTACAAATTAAGTGATGACTTATGATTTAGCATAGACTAGCGGCACCAAAACTATTCTATGAGTAACCTAGGAAGTACAGCTCGGAAAATTGATTTGGGGGAAGGAAGTTGGCATCATTAGTGAAGGCGTGCACCTGGTCACTTTTTGAACCTTATGTTGATATGCCATAAACTAATCCGTGCTATTCATTTACTTGCACGATTAGATGAATCTGATGGATATAGTAGCACAAATATGAAGTTGTCACATTCCTTGATCACCATTAAGTTATATAGCTTTTTGTTACATTGATTATAACAAATGTTGCATTTGTGCTGGCCCACAAATAGGGCGCTACAGTTAAAATGCAACATTTGCTATAATAAATGCAGCAAAAAGCTATAAACTAGTAATGGTCAAGGTATGACAACTCCACGCTAACCGGATCCTAATAGCTCTTATGTCCTGGAACCAAACTCCCTAAAGTAAGAATCTATTCTCCCTTTCTTAAGGGAATTCAATCATGTTTTAGAAAAGTGAAATTAATTGTGTGCAAACGCAACAATGGTTGAAGTTCTAGACTTGTGACTTGGATTTTATGGAGATTTCAAATTTTATTTAGGTTTTTGTGATAGGCTTGGGACGCTTGCAACTGATAGGCAATTGAAAAGTTGTAGACAAGACTAAATATAATATATTTTATCACAACATATTGCAGTTAACCACTTTTAAGAAATTTAGTTTGTTGTTGGTATATAATAATAATTAATAATTATAGTAATAATAATTCTAGTTGAAGGAATATTTTATCTCTTGGTGCTTTTGAGTACTTCAACACATAAAATATTCTCATGACAGAAGGCTAATTTTGTACATTGTAATTATTAGGTGTGCATTGAGGTTCATTTCTTCAGTCCTATTTCGAAGGCTTGATTGTTTATAAATGGTTTGGGATTTTCAGTTATTAACAGAATCAGGTATCTGTCTGTCCATAAGGAAAGATGCAGAGCATTACCTCATCCAGTGAAGAAGAGAAGTTTCAAGTTCGAAAACTAGAGATATCAGACAAAAGCAAGGGTTTCATTGAACTACTGCAACAACTAACTGCATGTGATTCTGTATCTGACCAGGAGTTCCAAAATCGCTTTCAAGAGCTCAGCTCATATGGAGATGACCACCTTATATGTGTGATTGAAGATGATTGTTCTGGGAAGATTATAGCAACTGGAAGTGTGTTTATTGAAAAGAAGTTCATAAGGAATTGTGGCAAAGTTGGTCACATAGAAGATGTTGTGGTTGACTCGAGTACTCGAGGGATGCAATTAGGAAAGAAAATCATTGGGGTCCTCACAGATCATGCTCGGTCAATGGGGTGTTACAAGGTAATCCTTGACTGCAGTTCTAAGAACAGAGCGTTCTATGAGAAATGTGGTTTTGAACAAAAAGATTTTGAGATGGCAAAATATTTTATTTGAGGAATATATATTACATGAATTCACAGTCTATAATTGCTGGTAGCTTCCTTTCTTTAACTCTGATGGGCGTAAAGTGTAGAATTTGTGAAGCAGTTTACAAAGGAGACTTATGTTGGCTGTTAGCCCCAGCTCAGGTGGTTAAGGTGTTGGTTCTGGATGGTTTAAGGTATAAGAGTGGGATCATTTTTCGAAAGTGATAGATGCCATATGAACAAATAATCATGTTGAATTTTATGCTTCATAAACCTGCTAATATCATGTCATGGGATTTGCCGCATTGTATTTTCAGATTAGCGTTTCTGTTAAATTTGTTTTTCTCAATTAAGAATAATGAGTATGTTAAGTGTAGTGCTTTGAATTTTATTGAGATATAAATCATTTCCCTTTTTTCAATGTATTGCATTATTTCATCTGGAGATGGATTACTAAAAACAAAAGTTAACTATAACGTTTTTATTATTTCAATTAGTCAGATTTAATTGCAGTTGACCTAATTAAGGAAAGAATTCCGAATTATAGGATTAATATTAATTTTTGAAACCAATATATTTTAAAATTTAAAATCGATATGAATTAGTAAAACTATAGACAATACAACTATAAAAATTATAAATAAATTAATAATACAATTAATTATAAGATTTATTATTTTAAAAGTTGATTGAATTACACTCTTAAATTTAAAAATATTATTAACTTTAAAAATTTAGACTTTATTTTATATTAGAAACTTAAGGAGGATTAAATTTCAAAGACGAAATATCCAACAGAGAAGTAATGCAATTGGTGGATAGCAATTGCAGTTTCCATAACAAATAACGGCACTGTACATCCTGCATCATGAAATTTAAGTGTATACCTAAAAGGAGTGAATAGGCGTACTTAACTAAACTGATTAACAACGATACTTTAAAACTATGTGCTAAACAACTATTCACTCAAATTAATTTATGTACAAATACTTCACACAACTACAACCGCTTACACCACTGTAACTTTTAAAGTTTCTTTTATAAAAACTTATTCACCACTGGATCACACAAGCCAAACTAGGCTTGTGTGTAAGTAATATAATTACAAGATATCTGTTAATTTCTAACACAAAATTCAGAACAAGACGAGTAATCTGCTAGAAACTTTTTCTTTAAAGCTTTGTATTTCTCAATTTGTTCAATTGAAGCTTTAGCCAAGAATAATATATAGAGTAAAAGCAACGGCCATAAAAGATAAAGAACACAATTTCAACAATTCTAATAGAATCAACATGTCAGGAAGGATTTTAAATTTGAATGATATAGAGCTTGAATTAAAGGCATCTTGATACATACATAATTATTTCATAACGTGAAAATCTCAAATATCTCCATACAAAATATATAGTCATCATTAAAATAAAAACTTATAAATAATCATTCTCCACTTGATGATAATATATAACTCTACAAAAAAACTTGTAACAACACATCTCTCTCTCATTTTTCAATCGCATTTTTTTGGTAGAAGTAGAACAGTCGTGTTTACATTTTAACTATGCAAGAAAAGAACAAGTAATCGAATCAGCTTTCAATCAAAATTCTCTATAGGAATCTCTTTTGCCATTCTTAGTCCTTGAAGTCTTGCTCAATCAAGTCCCTTCCGGTAGTATATACAACCCTATCCTGACCAATGAATGTCCTATTGGCCATGTCCCTAGCGCTCAGCAGCTGCATTATATACAGCAACATGTTAATAATGTCTTATGTAGAATTTCAGTAAAAGTATATTCAATGCCATTAACATGTACTCGCACTGTTCCACTAAAATAGTTGCATATGAAATTTTTGCAAACATTAAAGATGTATTTTTGTTTCATGTGTGGTAAGACAAGTTCTATAAAAAAAGGATTCCTTTTTTGTTCCACACAACATAAAATAAAATTAGCAAATGATATTCTTTTTGTGGAACAGACTAATCCCAGAAGGCAAGAACTATATCAGAGACCACTGGTTGTATAGCTAAATGCACAAGTATTGAAGTGAGAAGCAGGAGCACTCCACTAGTGTACAACAAATTTCAAATCAAGATGCTATAAAATCAAATGCCATTGATAGTTCATTTATAAGCAATTCTAACTCAACAAAGCTGCTCAAAAATAGAAGAAATCAACAGTCATATCCAAACTATTTTGAAGTTTTCCTACAGATCACCCTTCACAATTCATCTCAATATATTGCATGTCTAATCAAAACAAATTGCATCACTTTGCACGACAATTAAAGTGTGGGAATCCACAATTAGCATATCAGACAGACAGACACTGAATACAGACAAAATCCTTAATGGCATGCAAGAACATAGTGGTAACTGGTAAGCATTGGTAGTGCAACTAGAAATATGAAATATAACCAATGACCATTTTAAATGAATTGTGCAGATTTACCCGTGACCTCCAACCATAACATAGATAAGAACAGATCCTAGCAAATAAATCATTCCCGAGATAAAGAAACTATATTAGGGATTTCTTCATCTGAAACAGATAAACACTCTGATTATTTACCTCAACTAACCCTGAATTTAACTAGCATGAAAGTAAAACACAAAGCTCACAGATCTATTTAAGGGATGCTAAAAAGCAACTTGTCATCCCATTCCTCCCTTATGGCAACCAAAAACTTTAAATGCAAAAATAAGTGAAGACATACTAACAGACCCAAAAGCTCAGAAATTATTAGAACATTAAAGAAAATCCAAGTAGTTACTAATGTCTAATGCAGTCACTTTATATTCAAGACCAAGATAGCAGTACGAGTTTTCAATACCAAACAAACATCTTGTACCTAATCCCCCTAGTCGATGCCAGGCACCTGGCCTTTCAGACCACCCTGGCATCCGCCTAGGTAGCTGGGCTCCGAGCGGTTGTGAAAATTCATGAGACATCCACCTGGATGGTCCCCAGATTTCTGAGAAATAACCATGGGGCTGACTGAAATGCAAAACTGACCCTCCTATTTGTACCTTTGTTACAAACACGTTCCTTAAACCATTTTTTTGTTCAAAACTCAACATTCAACTTAAATTAGTAAAAAAGAGACCCTATTGAATTTTCCGTTAAGAAAGCAAACAAACGCTATTGACATTTGATGGAAATTCACCATGTGTTTGTCCCGCATGCTACATTCAGGGCAATACAGTCATTAGACAAAAAAAATACCATTTCCATCTCAAAGTATCATCGTCTTCCCATCCTTCGTCCCTCCAACAAATATTATCTGACCTTCTGACCAACAAAGCTCGCCATAACTTACGATTGTTGCCGATTCTACCATTATCATCATTTTTTTTTATAAAAAACATGAAAAAAATAATATGCCCATGCCATCTCACTTCACCAGCAATAATCCCAAAATCCTCTAAAAAATTTGAATCCCAAAATCCTCTAAAAAATACTGTGAAAGTTGAGGGATTGACTTCCAAAATCCTCTAAAAAAACCCTTTGAAATTTGAATCCCAAAATCCTCTAAAAAATTATGTGGAAGTTAAGGTTTTAAAGTAGAAAACTACAATTTTTGCAAGGATGGTGGAACATTAGATCTGCGTCGGAAATGGATTCGATATTAGAGATGATGAAGCAGCTGATTAGCTCGATCGAACTAGCGGCGACAGACAGACTTGATTGGCAAGTTCTAGCTATGGAGAAAGGAAGGTTGTGACTTAGATTGGAAAGTTCTAGCGGTGAACTAACCGCAGACTTTGATAGGGAAAAATCTAGCTACCAAGAAAGGAGGGTGTCTCGGTTTACCTTCAGGAAATAGATGCCTTTCTATTCTACATTTTTATAATTATTTTATTCATCTATTATTTGTTATTTTTTGTTTGTTTATTTTTTTTATTTGTTAATTACTTTTACTATTAATATTATTATTATTCATTTCATTATTATTGTTATTATTATTATTATTACTGTTAATTAATTTTCAAAATTTTACTTTATTTTTTAAATATTAAAATCTTATTTTGTTACCTTTTTTTTATACATATTTTTACTTGTATTTATATTTTGAACCTTATTTTTACTTTTATCATTCCCACTCTAACCCTACATCTGTTACTCATGTCAGTTTTTTTAACAGAAAAGTCAATAGGGTCTCTTTTTTACTAATTCAAGTTGAAGTGTGAATTTTGTAAAAAATAAAGTTTAAAAAACGGGCTTGTAAAAAAGGTCTAAATAGGAGGGTCAGTTTTGCATTTTAGTCCCATGGGGCTATATCACTTGGGTGGAGCTCAACCCAAATATATTTAGGAATCACCAACTAACCTAAGATGGTGCTCAGTAGAATACATAAATCAGTGCTCACCTATGCATTTAGGTAAAATTTAGTGCCTGTACTTGCACCAGTCACCTGGTCAGATATATAACAAGAAATTCCTAATAAATCGACGTATAATAAATCCATATATCTGCTAATGTAAGTTTTCAAACAATAGTGGGTAGGAAAGTTGCCAAGTGCCAACTCTAAATTTCCTACTTTTTTCACTTGAATGCCGATGTAAGTCGACAAGCAACACAGGGCATGAGAGTTCTCAAAACTACATCCACGAATTGACGCTTTGTCCAAGAAAGCATACATCAACTAAACTAGAGAGGAACTATGTGCTATAATGCTGAGCCAAGGATGTTGTACCTTAACTATAGAGGCAGTCACTGAGTTCTGAAGAATCTGAACAAATTAAATCAGCTCCATGCTAATGGCTCAATCTATAGATAGAAAGCCCTAAAGGAACAATGTCATAACATGCCGTCACAGAATCAAAAAGAAAGATTCTTCAATGAGGTACTACGATATTAGCCTAAATTTGATTAAATATAAAAATGAGGTACTAGGATACTAGCCTAACTTCGATTAAATCTAAATGACTTCCAATTACAGTGAGCTCTAACGTTTGAAAAATAATGGAAAATCTGTTAACTGTCATTTACAATGAGGAAGAAATCTTACAACAAAGAACTAAGAAAAGCACAATACAAGGTCTAATAACAGAAGCAGCAACATGTTGACACTTGACATCAATGGATACCAACAAATATCAGCCAGCTTCCTAAATTTAATAATAAAAATGAGGATGAGAATTATGCACATTTTTATTATAAATTACTTATGCAAGTAATATGGGGTAAGCTAACCACCCAGTAGTTGGCATCATTTAGTGTGTCCCCTTTTCCCTCTACCAAAAATGTCCTCATGCAAGTTCTCTATGAAAGTTTCAAGTTACCATTACACTTGTACCAGAATCTTAGTGCTCAGCTTTGTGACATGTACCACTTGTTTGTGACATTTGAACACGTCATTAAACTCTCTCATTCTGTCTTCATGACAACAGAGGGACCAATGATCCCTTTCTCTTCTACTGCTAGTGGCTAAAGAGGTTTCTTCAAATAGACCCACAACTCTGACTAGGAATTAGAATTAAAGTACAATATATAGGAACACACTGAAAATCTTGCTATTACAAAAAGACACTATTACAAGAATGTAAATAGGAGATTATTCAGAGAAAATCAACAAGTTCTTTACTATGTACCATGGTACTGTACATTGGAGTTGATCCTTGATCGAATTTTTCATCACTCTATTTTTTACTTGAAGAATCATCATTTCTGGTTGTTATATTGAAGATGTTGGAATTACCGAGGATCATATATGATTGCAAGAAAACTAGATCACTAAGCGAGTAGGTCTTTGAAATACTAAGAAGAGTTCAAAAGAAATAGTACCTCAACTTTTGAATGTGAAATAAGTGCATTCTTGTTTTCAAAACTTGGCGAGGAAGACTACATACCTCCAATTGATCAGGATGTTAGCTTCTCTCCTTTTTTTACTCATTTGAAGGAAAAGAAAACAATAAAGCATTCCACCTTATTCTCACTTTGAACAGAACATGAACTGGTAAGAAACACTACTACTACTTTAGCCATTTAAATCAGTTTCTATTTCCAGCATAAATATAAATGAAACCCATTAAGAAGGACGACTCTCAAGCTACCAAGTCAAGTATCACAAGTACGATACATTTAAACATAAAAGGAAGCTATCCAAGTGTCTAATATTGTACCTTCCGCCTTAGAGAGAGATGTGGCAGTTCAAGTGCTTGGGCATGTTGTTCCCTTGCACGTTCCTCTTTTCAATTTCGGTATTTGTTTTGAGAATGAAGAACTGTCACACAAAAGGAATTACAAAAAAGAGCCAGCATAGATCTGCAAAGTTAATTATAATTTTAGAAATGAAAGGCTAAACAAGTATATACTGAAATTACGACTAGAGAATCTAAGGCTAAAATCTAGCTCTATGAAGAGAAAAAAATGCTCAACCTAAAAAAAAAAAAAAAAAAGAAAAAAAATGCATACGGCAAGAATAGAGGTTAATCTGGCCAAGCACTTCAGAACCATTTTATCAGTAAGCAGATACACTAAAATATATATTGGAACTCATTAAGAGGTCTCAGAAAGTAAACAGGTTACTGTCCTTCAACTTATCTTAAAGCAAGACCCGATCCTAAAACTTTTAGCTATGAAAGCAGGAAAACAATAGGATAAACATAATCTGAATTCATTTATCAAAGATGGTAAAAGAAGACCTTTCGGAGATATTAGAACTTACTACACCAAGAAGGGGGTATTTGGATCAGCCAGTCAGGATGTACTGTGGCCGAAATGTAAAGGCTCATTACTTCGATGTGATATTAATCCTTCTCTGGTACATTCAATTGCATTGCAATAACAATTACGTCCTTAGTGAGAATATGCCACTGTGGCTCTTTCATGTTATATGGATGTAATGTCCCATTACTTTCGTACAGGTAATGTGCACATTATGGGAGAAAGTTTGATATTATGAGAATACTAATGAATGTAGTGGGACATTATAACAAAAAAGTCGCATCAATTTTGGTTCATAAAATCCACAAAGGATGATCGAGTCACATAAGAAGACAAGAAGTGCATTCCTATTTCTTTCTTCCAAAATAAGTATAGTATATTCAAATTCAGGTTTTAAAAAAAACTTTACACACCGACCTCGTGTTTTTTCATATGAAAACCCCCAAATACTTATAAGTTCCTCTAAGAAGAGTTTAAGACAAGATCTTAACTTGAAAACTTCTAAAATACGACCAACCCCGCTGTAGTACTACCAGAACTCCGTTGTTAAGTACTTTATGTCTTATTAGTTATTACATTTGCAGTCAGTAAAGATATTACAAGACTAGGCCTTCGTTTAGCCACCTATATAGTGTCTTATTAGTTATTACATTTGCTGTCAGTAAAGATATTACAACTGCCACCATGAACAAAAATCACCAAAGACCATCAAAACAACCATTGCCACAGGCCCACAACCATAACTTCCACGATGCAATCGCACCTTAACCACAAACACAACATATCCTTCCCAAAATCATCAGCAGTAGCGCCAACACGGTTATATTTCTCTCATAATTACAACCTACAGTTCAAAGCAGTTCAAAGCAGTGTTACCTAAAACGTGATACGTTTCAGTACACAGTACGAGTACACGGTACACTATAAAGCTAAAACGCGATACGCTAGGATATCTTTATATAAGTTTTTATAACTATGAATTCTCTTAGAATCTAAATGTAACAAACTTTAGTTTTATAGAAGATTTTTAATTGAATCAACAAGTTGAATGTTTTATAGATATTTTAGTACAAATGTAATGTATGAGCATCTAATACTAAGTTATAATATTGATATTTGTGCAATTATAGTTAAACAATAAAGAAATTTTTAAGTGCGCTAAATTTAGAATATTGGTACGTAAGAGTACCCTGTTTGGGTACACAAATACCAAACTACCAATACGCGATTTGCTAGGTTTATAAGAGTATCTGGTAACTTTGGTTCAAAGTTTCTGTGTATTGGCCATTATCTTGTTGTACCGGAACGGTTTTGGCCATTATCAAACCACAACCTTGTATAATTCGAAGAATCAGTGATTATTCATGTATAGGGTATGTTAACAAACAGTAATTATACAGACTATATAGTGCCTAAGTTAACTAAAGCTTAAAAAAATGTGGCCATTTTACTTGGAAACATATATATATATATATATATATATATATATATATATTTTTTATACATGAACTTAAAATTGATACATCCTATTGTTTAAGTATTTATAAAATTTCTTAAGATTTTTTAAAATTCAATTAAATGTAGCATTATACATGTCTGTATCGCTTGAAACCGATCACCAAAACCGATATCAAGTCAAAAATAAACTTTTTGTGAAAATTGACAAATCCACTACCTTATTATTTTGATTTTTTCAAGTTTTTAAAAAATAAAGCTAAACAACAGTAAAATTATCAAAATATATTATTCCAAAAGTCGTATTACAAGTATAAAAATACTATATATTATACATAAAATTATCAACACCCTTGAAATTTAATATATTAAGTCAAACAAGTAAAAGGTGAGGGTTTTAGTTTCCTTCAATTTCAAGTTCTTTGTTTTCATTTCCTATGTTTATTAGACACCTGGAGAATTTTAGGGATATTCTATAGGAAAACTGGAAAAGTGGTATTAAACAAAAAACACCATATAAATAATGAATAAATGTATGATCAAACTGTCACATTAGTTCGAAGCACATGAGGTATTGTTGGCAAAAAGGCTTCAAGGGACCAAAGTGTAGATACACTCTGAAAACCATATAAACTGAGTGTCTTAAAGCATGTAATTATTCAAGAGATGGAACATCAATTCACACCTGAAGCAGAGGAAGCATGTAAGAGACAAAGGTGATGAATCCTCTCCGTGTAACTGTCATCTCTCTTCAAGCAACAATTCAACCAGAGATATAATTGTATTAGAGAGCTAATAAGGAAACTAGGCCTGACAAAATATAGTTATGGGTTGATTTTGGTTTACAAAATTTGGTTATGGTTCCATTTAAAAACTAAAACCACACTACCTATTTTTAATATGGGTTGCGTGGGTTGGAACCATATAGTTATGGGTCAAATATAAGTCGACTCATATTTCAAATTTCAAGCTTGCAATTTTTATAGTTCACCTTCTATATCTAATGTTTTATACATTCTTCCTCTCTCTAAAAATTTTTACACTAAAATTTGTAGATTCTCTCTCTAATTTTTTTTACACATCTCTAATGTTCTTTAAACTTCCTCTCTCTGGCTAAAAAAATCTGATTATATTTTCTATCTAAAATATGTGGATCACTTGATGAAGATTCTTTTAACTGTGTATTTTTAAATCTAGGAGATCAAAATTTATATATATCATTCATGTACCCAATTCACACGAATTAACTTGTTTCATGGGTATATATAATAATAATTCCGTTTCAAAATATAAAAAGATATTAACTTTTGAAAATTAATTTGGCGCATTATATATATTGTATATATTGTAAACATGCACAAAAATGATTAAAGGATTATTAATAATTATGAAACTATAAATCTAATCATTAATAATTATTAATAATTATGAAACTATAAAAGATATTAACTTTTGAAAATTAATTTGGCCTTATATATATATTGTAAACATGCACAAAAATAATTATTAATAATTATGAAACTATAAATCTAATCATTACTAGTACTTATTACATACTTTACAATAGTAATCATTGTATTAACTAAGATTAAAGGATTATGTGTCAATTTTAATTTAAAAATGACTCAAAGTGACTTCAAAATGTTTTAATGATTAGATTTATGGTTTCATAATGATTAGATTTAAATATATTTTAGAAACAATTAAATATTATAATGACCTAGCCAAAATTCAACTTTTTTTATAATAAGTTGAAATAATATTGCAATCCAAGAGTTTTGGGTTAAAAATTTTCACAAATAAAATTTCTTTTGACATTTACTAAAAAAAAGAAGGAAATATACTGGCAAAATTTTGAATACTAATCTCATAAGTTATTCTTCCAAGTCACTTAAAAAAAATAAATTAAAAGTGACTTTATATTTTAAAAAGGACATAGCATTAATATTTTAAAAAACATCCGAGTGTAACCAATTGCTTCCGCGATAGCCAGATACTCTCAGGAAGGCACCACCAGCGAGTCAGAAATGGATCTCTTTCAATTCAAAAAATTAGAATGAACATAAAAATGGGTTAAAATATAGTTATTCAGTTTGGACCTATTTTTCATTTCAAAAACATAGTTTCAAACTTTAACCAACCCACCTACTATAAAATAGTTAACCAACCCAATAGTTCTAATTAAATTTGGGTTGACCCGTGGTTTATAACTTATATTGCCAGGCCTAAAGGAAACTATGGAATGAGAAAAAAAAACTACAGGAGTGAAGGGCCATACCTCAGCAGATTACCTAGAATGACAACACCAAAGAGATTAAGCGCACCCAAACCAATGACCATCAACCTCTTTGAGGTGCTGGTTTTACTGCATAGCAAAAAATTAACCTTATTAGGAAGTTAAAAAAAAATTGAAAATAAACCTATCAATATAACAGAGAGAAATATAGGAAACCTGAATTGCCATTGCTTCTCCATGAAAAATTTCTTATCTGCCTCAACCCTATCAGCCCAATTTCTTCCAACATTTTTCTCCCTTTCACTCTTCTGTGAAAAAGCTGTTCGTTGCATTGATGGAAAGCGATACAGAATATTTCCCTGCATGAAATGGCTTTGGCCGTGTGAGCATTTAGAGAGAAATAAAAAGAGGAAAAAAGGTAATTAGTAAAGACATCTATAGTCCAAATGCACATTCCAAACTGCTATACCTCCCCTAAAGAATATTTACTAATGACTTTTCTTCCACTTTTTATTTCTCTCTAAAGGACTTCTTAACCTCCCCTATTGTTCAAGGAATGACATGGAAGTAGATTAGGAAAAGGAGGTTAAAACATGATTTGTGTTTCCAAATTTTTAAACTGGGACTTGGGATAAGATATCAATCATATTTAAAATAATTAGAAATTTAGCTGAACTTCAAGTATTTGACCAAGAATGAGATGCTTTTCGAACAACTATTACTTCTCACGTGATGGACAATAATATGACATCAATAATGAATAACAAGTAAATCTAGCGTATAACAAGCACCAAAAAGAGAATGAGAGGCTACATATGCATACTTAAGATTGAAATGTGTTCTACATATAAACAATCTGAACGCACCTGTTCATCTACTACTGGTTGGCCGTCAAATCGTAAAAGTACAGGTAAGATATATGAGTCATCATTCTGTAATAAACAAAAAGGCAGACATGCACAACCATGGTAAGAAACTTTTTTTTTTTGACAAGTAAAGCAATAGCTTATTGACCAATTATCATTCAGCTTGAAACCTTAATTACTCGAGGAAAAGTCGGTGTCTATTTAACTGCTTTAAAGAAAATACAGACATATATGTTATAATAGCTAACAGCAGAGGGCCATATTTAATGAGGAACCAAAACGCGCTTAGTACACAAACAAGAAACATCTTAATGCTCAAACAAATAATAAGATAGATGTGTGTTTTCTTAGCAAGCCATTTAAACATCATCCAAATCAATAAATTAACAATAAGCATTTTAAACTCAAAACATAATAAACAGGATTTTGTGCCATAGTATCATCTAGATCAGGTATGTCAAGATTGCATATACCATTTGCACTGTACTCTCCATATCAAGATATGGGGCAAGCTCTTCTGCTGTAGTAACACCTCCATTCGATGCAATGTATTGTCCAATCTGCAAATAGCAGCCATAAAGAACCATTAGATATCATAACTAGCCAATTATTAAGTTATACCAGGACTTAAAGAAAAAGTTTAAGATCTCTATAGAAGAGGAATCAGATCCAAGGTGATTTCACAAGGAAAAGAAGAATGACAATACTTGCACATAAGGCCTCACCAAGCTTATTCCAACATCCAACCCATTTTTTTAAAGAATGACTAAACAATGATTTGCAGTTCACAAATAAATACACTGAGATCTAAAGGGAAGAGTTTGTTCTACAAAACTTCATTTATCATCAGCACCCAAAAAAAGAAAGCACTTTGGAATACTAACAAAATTAGTTTTCATTTTTGGCAAGTATAGCAAAATTAGTTTTCATTTTTGCCAAGGAGTTGTAGAGTTTAACACAAGGCAAACCTGAAACCTGGGGGAATATAACTAAATAAGAGCATTTGAACAATAATGATACTTATTGTTCTGGATAGATGGTTATTGGTTTGATTAAGATTTCATTTTTTCGACATTTCATAAACCTATCAATTCGCATTTTCTATCTCAGTGCATCATATCTTCTCCATTCATTTCAGTTGCAACCCTAATATTCGAATTTTGTAAAATGTAGTCTTTTTTCCAATTTGCCAGAATCAAATTCAAAAGCCTCAGAATTCGTCACTCAAATCCTGGGCTTGCCAATTTAGAAAAGGATAAGCATAAATAGGTCTTCTTGTAAGCAGTTTAATTTTTCATTTGCCATCAGATTTAGCCAATACCCAAGTTATGTAGACAACTTTGATACAAAAAAGCATTCACAAATTGAAGAACTTTGATACAGAAATTGCACTCAAGAATTTATGAAACTTTGATGCAAGAAGGTGCACTGAAGCATTGGGTAGTGTTGACCAAATTTATAAGCATCTTTTCAATCATTCACTTTGACATTTAGCAAATATAAACTTTTCTTTTTATGTAATGTGATTTACTACTTCAGAGTTGTTTCGCTGGTTGATGCCTCGACAGAACTTCTAGCTCTGACAACCTACTTCTGTCTGAACACTAGACCTTATTATATATTCGTACACTGTAGCACAAAAGCTCAGGTTTGCACACGGAGAAATATCGAGATAGACACATCCTCTATGTCTATGTTAACACAAAGGGGAATGTATCCATTTGATGAACCAAAATGAATGCAAATAACTTCTGAGAAACATAAAATAGATAATAAAAAAACAAAAAACAAATGGAGCTTAAAAAGGACATATAATTGATATATTAATTGCAAATGGAGCTTAAAAAGAACATATAATTGGGCTGTTATGTATGAAACGAAAGTTCTCCATAACCACGAAAGTCCTAGAATATGTAAGCATGAAGCCATGAGATGCGTGCGAACACCTCGGCGGTCTCTATTGTCTAGGTTCAATTTTAACAAGGGAAGTTTAGATAGTGTTTTGCTAATAAAATTACAAAATGGAGGTATATTGAAAAGCACTGAGAAGTCAACACATAAACATTGGTATAGTTAAAAATAAAACGAAAAATTGAAAGTAAAGAACCACAAAATTCCGTAACCCATGCTCAATTATTACCAATTTCCACCTTTTTTTTTCAATACCCTGATTAGGATCACCATCACCAAATACAAATGAGAAAATCTACAAGACAGCCATTAAAGGAGTTAGTTCATTAGCAAAGTAAGAACATATCAATGAAACATAAACTTTTAATAAAGAATAATTGCTTACAGATTCAACAAAATTCATCCCATTATTATCTTCTCGCACTTTTCTCCTCCAATAGTAAGATGCATCCAAGTACCTAATAGAAATTATGTAAAAAAAACACTATAATAATTAGAGTTTCTTCCAATCTTCTACTTCTAAATTAAAAAATGGGAGTATATTACATGAATAACTAGGTACTACAAGCCTTTTGAATAACAAGTCAAATGGATTTGCACGGATAATATTATGATAACAGGTTTTATCTACAATAAAATAAAACGATAAGTGTCGATAGAAGTTCAAAATTAACCTCATTCGGCATAAACTATCCAATATTATATGCGAAACAGAATCCTAGAAAAAAGTGAAACACAATTAGCCCAATTTGACTAGTTATGCTACTATCAACAAAATTAGTTCCTATTCCTGAATCAAGCTGCTAGCATGTGATGCAGATGATTTGTTCTACATGTATGATGGAAAGCACTTATTGGTTAAAATGACAGTAAATCACTTTGTCCCCAAGTCTGTGTCAATGTTTCCATGTTAGAGTGTAAGATACTAAAAGAGCGGTAATTGCCTTTCGAGTTGAGAGTGACAAAGCAGTTAGGAAAGTCCAAGAAGGAAGGTGCATCAATCCAATTTTACCATTTCAGATTCATTTTACTCACAATCTGAATTCGACGAGAAAACTAGTGCACAAACCTTTGAGTAGCAACCAAAAAGATCGACCTAGCATCAATTCTTAATTTCCAGACAAGAAAACTAGTGCACAGAACTTTGAGTAGGAACCAAAAAGATCGGCCTAGCATCAATTCTTAATTTCCATATGTAGTCCCAGTGGGAGACACTATATACATTAAATTACCAAGAATGCAATACAAACTCAATTCAAACGCACTCCGTTTGACCAATATACCCAAGAAAAAAGAAGCCTATCTCAAAATTCTAGACCAAATTCTGTCATCCATTGGCAATCACTTCAAGAAATTCCAAGACAAACATTTCTTCACCACACCTTAGCGGCAAGTCCTATTTCCTTGGATGATGAAGATTTACTGCATATATAATTAATAAAATTGGCCCTCTTCATAATCATATTAATATTATAACGATCTATAGTCAAGATCAGCCTCAGATATGATAAATCAACCATCATTTAACTGCACGCCTAAGTACCTAACAATAATGGAAAAATTGAATTGCATATGAATTATGTGAGTTACTTACTTATACAAGTTATACTAATTACAAAAGCATTTCTTAACTTGATTAATTTATCTTAATGATCTTTGATCATATTATTTGCATTACCGAACCAAATCTCCAACTACTCTTGATTTCGAGACATTAAAAAAGATTGTGTCGATAGAATCATTAGATACATTACCGAACCAAATCAGATGGATCAAGATACAAGTTGAATCCAGATCTACGTCCACGCTTATCTCTATTGTCTTCGTCACTGCCACACGGAAATATCAGAGACATTTTATTGTCATTACCTGACCGTTACATAATTCGATAATAACAATAACTAACTGTTGTTCAAGTAAGTGAGAAATAATGGAAATGGAACAAGAACTTGTAAGAATTCAATTAATTGAGATCCATTATACCTTTTACTCGAGAGGATAACAATAATTGCAGTAAATACAAGAACAATCGAAGCAAATAATGCTGTTCCAAAGGAAACTCTAACTATATTCTCAGCATCATACTGTAGAAGAAAAGGATATTTTGGTAAACCCTTGGATCCCCTAGCATTGATTCTTCCAAAGAAACACAAACATGAAGAAGAAACAAGGGCAATACCTTAGCCTTTTCAACTAGAGGTTCATATTTTATCCAAACTGACTTGGCTGCAAGCTTTGATCGGTAATCTTTTGGAAAAACATAAAGAACATCGCCTTCATCAGAAACCTGTTGATACCATATACAAAATGATTGCTCTAAGGAAATAAAAACTTCCAAGATCTAAGCATATATATGTAGAACATGTTCACTATTCCTTAAACACTAGGCTGAGGAACTGCAAGTCATCATAGTTTCAAATTTTAAAAAGTGATTTCATAACATCCCCAAATTTAAACTACCTACGGTTAATTTGAGCTGTGTATAACATTTTGAGGATCACTGAGGAAAGTAAGATTAAAAAGGATATGTAATTAATCTGCAAATTATGTAACTGGTTTTCATGCAGGGTTTGTCATATTACAAGTTATTGAACTTACAGTGCAATGCCCAAAAAAAATTATGAACAATAAATCACTCAACTCAAGAACTCAAAACTCAAAACTCAAAACTACCCTGCCCCTAATGCCAGTTATATAATTTAGTTTCACTCTATACTCTAATTCATAATTGGGCCTGTAACTTTCTCTCTTTTCCGGAACTCATGGCCAGCTCTGCAAAGTGTACCCTCTAAGCACCACACAAATCTCTTTATTAACAGCAAGTAACTCATTAATCTATCAATTCCACTAATTAATATTCACCTACATCGAAACCATACTAAATTTATTAAGCTAAAAGTCCACATATAGAAATCCAATTCAATTTCTTACGACATATATCAATCAATTACAGAATGTAATCCAAAAGAGCAATACTCTGTAAACTAAATGATGAATAATAATTAAATTAACCACCTCCAGGAATCCATGAGTGTCAGCAGCAAGAGCCTGCAAGGCCTTCTGAGCTTCATTCAAGTTGATCCCGGCCTTGCTAACTACGTCACCGATCGTCACTCTCCCGCCGCAAGCATCAACAGCATCCATCGTTCGCTTACGAATATCCGACGGCACCTTTTCAGTCTCGATGACCCTAGTGGCCCTAATTACAGGAACGCCATAACAGCATCTTCTAGTACTGTATCGACTGCTTATTTTTTTGTTCTGGCGAAGAAACCATGAACACGAAGTTTGAGACCTAATAATGGAGTGGAATTGAGAGATTGAAGAAGAAGGCCTTTGAGTGA
The DNA here is from genome assembly GCA_020205615.1 of Panax quinquefolius. Taxonomy (NCBI): domain Eukaryota; kingdom Viridiplantae; phylum Streptophyta; class Magnoliopsida; order Apiales; family Araliaceae; genus Panax; species Panax quinquefolius. Next base: position 30,559,031 of record CM035161.1, read on the forward strand.
AGGCGGTGGAGGAATGTGACTTTGCTGTTATTGTGAAGAAGCAGCATTTGGAAATGGAGGACGCCATTATTTCTACTTTTTCCAGGAAGACGTTCAGAGTCTTTTAACAAATTTTCAGGTTTCCGCCATTGGAGAACGAGGGTTTCGTACATGTACGATATGATCTGTTTTTGAAAATTTTGTTTTCTGGCATGGAGATTAGAGAATGGAAATTATGCTGAAGTGTGGAGTTATAGCGGGAGTATTCTAGTCGTGGAGTTACAATTTTACCCTCTGGGCCATATCATCTCAATTCTTGAAAACGGCCCATTCAAAGGCACTGCAAAAGAGAATATTGGGCTTTTTTCTGGATTGGCCTACAAGAGTTTAATTAATTAATTCTCCCGCTTATAACACATGAAACCAAGTTTAGTTCTTTGAAATTAATAATCATGAATTTTCTAGTTTATAAACACACAACTTTGAATCTTTGATAACCCGATGGTAAGTTTAAAAATAATGAATCGAATATTTTTTTCTATGCAAAACGATTATGTGTAATTTTAGCAGTTATACTAATTTCTTGTTCTAAAGAGATATGAATCGTGCACGTCCAAAACTTAAGATCAAAGATTATATTATTCAAAAATAAAAATGTCAATACAATGTATATATGTAGCATTGAATGTTAACTAGAAAATTCAAAAAAAAATAAACTCTTGAACCATTAAACATTTCACATTTAATACTAAAATAAAATATATAAAAAAAACCTTAGAATACAGAGTTGATTTTATTTTTTAAAACTCTATATTAAGTCACTCGGGACAAAAAAAAAATGACATTTTTGTCTTGTTATATTTACGTATTTATTGATTGATGTCATTGATTGATTGGATTCAAACAAGAAAAATGATATTTTCACAACCAAGGCCGTTGCTATAGATCCTATAATAACAGTTTTCACCGTCATTATACATCTATAACGACCCTTTTGATGTGAAAATATCAAGTTTCCTTTTAAACAACCCTCAAGAACAAAGTGAATTTATAAATATGGATTTTCTTGTTTATATATCAGCTCTATTAATTCCACAGAAAATGAAATATAAGTATATATATCATGTTAACAAAAACTCTGAACTGGAGCAAGTGGAAGTAACTTTTTCATGCACCTTTTTGGCTCAAACGTACAGTTATCTTTTAATTCAGGCCTCTGCGCGCCGTTTTAATTTCTTTGCTAATCGATCTATAGAAAACATTTGAAAAGAAACTAGTTGATTTCAGGTATACTTTGTAATACAGGTTTCCAACTTTTACAAATTCCATTCCCATGATCACTGTAATCCATCTTATCAACTGCGTTCGAGACCATTTCATTGACTGAAAGTACTCCGTTCCTTAACATCAACTCCAGCTCTTGCTTACTAATCACCAGCTTAATTCTCACAACTCCAGAATTAATTTTCTGATCTCCTGTTATTTCTTTCGGATTTGAATACCGGTTGTCAAATTCCGGTGAAGGAACCGGAAGTGGTGGAAGATAGTACACGTGACCGGAAAGCATATCGGTCTCTGCCCGGAGATGCTGGATGACTGGGAATGTCTTGGATATTGCATGGCAGGAATATTGTGATAAAAGTTGATGAACTTTCATGGGTGCTCTGTATTCAAGGATTTCCCCATCTGTTTTCATGACCTTGATGGGCTTTTCTTGCAGAACTATGCAATTTCCCATGCCTAATTCTGTTAATTAAAATGCTTAATTTGCTCAACAAGAGCTTTTTAGCGTATGTATAAATTAATATTGTTGTTGTTTGGTTTTTGGGTAAGGTTGTTAATTAAGAGGAAAATCTGTTGTACTTATATAAGGAGGAGATATATGTTTAGGTGGTTACGTAATGGAGCCCCTGCGCCATTTTAAAGTTTGGACCCCACCTTGTTGATTTTCATGATCTCCTCATTGACATGATCATGACCTGCTTAAAGTTAATTAAGGTTACTCATTAGTAGATCAGCTAGTTGTGGGAGAAATCATCGTATAGAAGTATTTATTAAAGGAACTCATATTTTCTATTTTCATATATATAATCTTTTTCACATGAATAATGAGTAGATCACGTCTCTACGTGGGATATACTCATGTGAAAATAGAACTTTTCTATGCATAGGATCAAAATATAAATAAATGAAATTGTAAAACACTCTATGTCCAATTACGCACATAATTTTTCGTGGAAATATTCTTTTAACATGCACAAATATCAATTTCCTATATAAATACCTCATTTGTCCCTTAATATGTGTGTTTTAAATGATTTCATTCTTCTCTAATTATTTGTCGTTTTATATAATTTAAGAGAAATAACTACGATCTTTTCAAAATTACGTATCCCTCATGAAAAAATGTTATAGAGGAGAGAGAGTATAAGAAAAGTATGGTAATTATAGAAATTTAAAGACATTATAAACAATTAATAGTATTGTATATATGAAAGAATTGTAACCGAGTGACTCCCATGCATGCACATATATATATATATATAGCTCAGCTCATTGGTAAGTGGGTTATCACCAGACCACCATTGTTACAGAGACGACAGTTAAGATCCAGTTAGGACCACTAAAACCCTAGCTTGTTAGTGCTTGACCACTGTGAACCATAGATTAATACTATTTGCTTCTCTTAGTTGACTGCATTCTTTTTATTTTTTAAAAGAAATTCTTTTCATGTGTGAGTTTTTGCATTTCCGAACTTTGGAGGCATGAACGCGGATGTTGCATTTTTATTCCTTTTACATTGTGTTAGGAATAAATGGCACTAAGAATTAAATAAAAAATATATATTTATACATAAATTTTTATATTGATCAAAATTTTAAAACGTTTTCAAACTATGCAGTCGTAGAATATAGTTGTCTCTTCTCGGTCGTACAGCCAAAAAAAACACTTTAAACGTCAATAAATAATTTTTATTACTGGTATATTTTGACCTCCTCTAAAAACTTCCTGGTTCCGTCCGCTAGCACCCTTTCTAAATAAGATATTAATTTGTTTACAAGATTATTACTCCTTTTATTCCATAAAAATGCTTGTCTTATTTTCAGAAAATTTGCATGGTTCCACAAAAAAATGATATCCTTATTAATTAATATTAGTCAAAATGTCACAATATTCTTAAGTATTCAAAATTTATGATATCTTTTTGTGAGATTGTTTTTTTAACACGGTGGCATATCAAAATTTGTGCTATTGTAATTAAGAATCATAATTAAGTTTTGTTATTTTTTGACAAAAGCATGTTTAATGTGAGACCGGAGTATTACAATTTAATTATGAATTAACATGGCCGGCCTTATATTATGATAAGAAAAATTCTTATATGGATGAATTATTTTCTACGTACATTAATTAATTTTAATACACCATCTGTCGTCACACAAAAGAATTACAATATTTGTAAATTTTAAAAATATATTTTTATTTTATATTTACCACAAAAATATATATAAAGTATTTAGTTTAATAGGTATCACATGCATGACACTAAAATTATGATGATATATAATTTAATTTGAGCATATTGCGCTATTTTTACTTACTATTATTAAAATCAACATAAGTCTTTGTTTAGGGAAGAAAATGAGACTCAACAGCAGTCTTCCATACGCAACCCAAAATATTAGGAAAAGAGAAGTCCTCCAATAAGTAAAACTCACTCCATTCTCTGGGACCGTGGAGAAAGTATAGGCTGATCATTTTCATGGCCTAAAACCTAAATATATATGGAATTAATACTAGATAAATTAATAATCATTTTAAAATAATATTTTTTCAGTCCTGACTAGGACGAATGTGATAAAATAATAATTTTTAAAAAGACTTTTATATAAATATATGGTTCCATCAAAATTATAAATTAATAAATTCTTTTAAATTACAAATATATCTAGGATAATCTTGTAAAATATGATTTTATTCTCGTTTGTTTTGTCTTAAAATTCAAATTATCTTAATTTCATCCTTAATTTCTCTTGAAATTCAAATCTAATTGAATTTCATCCTTAATATATGGTCCCATCAAAATAATATTTTGTCTTGAAATTCAAATCTAATTGAATATAATTTTTTTTTCAAATAAAATGTGAATGTAATGTGGATACAATGAACATTATTTAATTATTAAAAACAATTAATATCACTTACAATGAATTCTATTATTACATTAATTTAATAAGTATGATATATTGCACGTATTATTACTTAAAATATTAGAGAGAGAGAATAAATAAAACCCTTTTATTATTACTTAACTATTAAATTTATTTTTGAGTGGGAAATTAAATGCATGTATACATAAAAATTCATATACGTACGTACTCATTTTATAAACAGTGGAGGTAGAAAAATGTTCATTTGGGTAAATTCATATGTTCATTTGATAAATGTTAATTTGACACGGATATTCATTATCAAAGTATCACCTTATGCAAATTGGATGAAGTGAGTTTTTTTTGGGGATGTCTATATATCTTGGACCATGCATCTCATTGTAATATATATATATATATATATATATATATATATAAAAAAATTGAATAAAAAATTGCAAATGAAAAGGTTATGATGGACTAAACTTGAAGTCAATTGAGTACTCTTCAAGCGTGTAATATATAGTGAAAATCCACCATATTTTTAAGGACAACTATATATTAAGCTAGAAACTGATCATGTTATTATAGAAAATTGATATATTGCACTAGAAATAAATTCAATTTTTTGAATCATTAAACAAATTAATATATAAAATATGATAAGTACGTAAAAGGTGAAGAAGATTTCATTAATTACTTGAGTGTTCATGTTAGGTAAGATATTATTGTTATTAATTGCTTTTCATATATAATAATTAAAAAAAATGGATGATCACTCACCATCCATTCTTATATAATTAATTAGAATTAACATGATGGAATATTACTTATAAAATTAAAATATAATTAGTGCAGTAGATTGTGAAAGAGGTTGCTAAATACAAGTAATGATGATGCCCCCACATTGCCCAAATCGTGCAGATGGTGAATTAATCTCATTCGCCACAATGCGTAGCGTGTATATATATATATATAGGGCAATGATCCATAGTATTTATTTGTTATGGATCAAAATTTGACAAACACTATCTCGACCTTCAATTACAATAATTAACGGTTAGGATTTAAAAAACAAACTCGTCATCCGCTAGTCTAACTAGCGGACTGGTTATAATTTTTTTTGGACACTTATGTACCCTCCAAGCAGCCAGGGAAATTTTTTTGAAGCTCCGTTAGAAATTCTAACGGATTACTTTTAACACCATAAAGCAATCTTTTCAGGAACCCAAGTTCAAGATAAGTTCAAGATTATTATCGGTGCAGAAACTATAATTTCAAATCAATTATTACTCTGTCTACATGTTACATAAAGCAACTGCATGATTTAATTACTACTTTGTCTACATGTTACATATAACTGAGAAACCAGAAACTATAATTTCCAATCAATTATTTCATTTGTTCCAAAAAAAATTGTGCAAGTGTAATTTGTTAGAAAAATAAAATACTCCTTTTTCTTTTCTTTTTGTTGATCATGGTAGTATAATATAAAATGACACCATAGTGATTTTGAGTTTTACTCATGTCACCCACGATTACACTTGCACAATTTTTTTTGGAACAAATGAAATAATTGATTGGAAATTATAGTTTCTGGTTTCTCAGTTATATGTAACATGTAGATAAAGTAGTAATTAAATCATGCAGTTGCTTTATGTAACATGTAGACAAAGTAATAATTCATTGGAAATTATAGTTTCTGCTGTTAAAAAGTAATCCGCTAGAATTCTAGCGGAGCTTCAAAAAAATTTCCCTGATTCCTTGGAGGGTACATAAGTGTCCAAAAAAAAAATTTATAACCAGTCCGCTAGTTAGACTAGCGGATGGCGAGATTATTTTTTAAATCCTAACAGTTAATTATTGTAATTGAAGATAGAGAAGGTGTTTGTCAAATTTTAATCTATAATAAATAGATGCTATGGATATAATGACTGTTATATTCATTTAAAAGGAGTTAATTCTCTTCAATTAATAAAAGTCTTCATCATTCATCCAACTGGAATATATATAACATATATTCAAGTGGGAATATTTATGAACCAAATTTTAATGTAAATGATACCGGTGTAAGAATTAATCTTTAATAATAAATTTTATCCGGCCCATATTATACTTAATTAGAATTCATATGTTTAATTAAACTAATTGATTAGTTTGGTTTAATATATACAATTAATAGTATCCCATAAAATAATATATATTACAACCGGGTCATGCATATATATATATATTCCACATAACAAAATATTGACATAATTAATTAAGGATCGATCACCATATATAATACCAATCATGCATGCATGCTAGGAGAGAAACATATAACTTTTTTTTTTAAATCTGAATTCTATATATTTATTTGAATTATTATAGATGACTGATCGATCAATATTTTCTCAAAACTCACTTGATCATATCTATATAGACTACAATTAGTTCTTCTAATTAAAATGAATGACTGTAATTATATATAATCTCAACTCTAAAAAGTGGGAAATAGTTTGACGTAATGCAGATCTAATTAGAATATTAATGAAGTTCTCGTCTGGATAGATAGATAGAGGACGTACCATTTTTGATGAAAATTAGAAGAAAAAATTCTAATTAGTTGAGCAGGTCATTGTTAAACTACTTTAATTTCATTTTCAACTACGTACCACTACTACTATATATTTTCAAAGACAAATATTCTCTTAATTCTCATCTCCAAATCCCCAAAGTCTCCCCCCCTCTCTCTCTCTCTCTCTCTCTCTCTCTCTCTCTATATATATATATATATATATATCTTCTTTAGCCACCCGGCCAAGCACAATCTGAGAAAAAGGACTAGTTTCTACAAGAAAGCTAGCTCTCTCAGACATTGCCCCTCTCTCTCTCTCTCTCTTTTTTTTTTGACTTCTAGAATAGATAGGGACGACCTTGGTCTGTCGACGACATGGCACTCCAGGTGATCGCGACATTTGTCATTGTATCGTTGGACGGCGCCGACTCGAAGAATTTAAATTTAGTAGTAACTTTATTATATATGCATGCACCATTAGATAATAAGAGCTTTATGCAGACTTCAGTCTACGAATTCATTTATACAAAGAGCACTGATGATCACTTAATTAATTGCTGTTTTGGTTACTGGATAAAGTCTATGGAGTGTCCTGTCAATAAAGAATAATGCTAAAGATATAAACTATTCTATAAATAATTTACAAACTGTTGATGTGGCATACTCCATCTCAGAATATTGTGTGGGGCCGAAGACTACATTAAAATAATTTGTTGATCAATAAGCTGAGGTGAAGTATGTCATATCAGGAGTTTATAAAATATTTATAAAATAGTTTGTGTCTGTAGCATTACTTATCAATAAAATTCCTAACTAGGCATAGTTGATTAATGTATAAAAGTCTTTTATATAAAGATAAATTGTACTAAACTAAAAAGCAGTTTGTTTGTTTTTTTTCTTACTTTTTGCTAGTTTTAAATAGGATATTTTCTTGATATGTTACTCAAATAAGGGCATTTCGAGGTTTATTAAATGCATGTCTAATTATTTCAATGTAATATTAATGCATACTGCGTTTGATTTTTAATCCGTCAAAAATCACTTTGATTAATTTATATCTGTCGAATGTGTCTCTAATTACGGCTGAGACTAATTTGAGAACTATATTGATTAATTTTATAGTTAATTTCTTAAGCATATATAATTTACATTTGTGTGAGTACAGGTATTAAATTTTTCTTTTGAAAAGTTAGAGCTAAGAGAAAGCTGAGTTTTATATTATATGACTTGTTTCATTTATAAAAGAGTTGTCTTATATATATGTATACATACATATAGGATAACCACCTAAGCTAGAATAAAGTGATTTATAAAATCACCTATGCTAAAATCAAGAGATTACATTTTCAAGAGATAATTATGTTAATTCAAAACAATATTCTAATTACTTGATAAATATAAAACTATCCTAAGTTATTTCTCTAATAGAAAATAATAATTTTCTGAAAATAAGTTAATGTATCTTTTAATCAACATTATGCGTGGTAGTTGTATTATTTATTCAGTATTAAGAAATTTGAGACTTGGTTTGGATGGAGTTGTTACAAATGATATTTAAAGCAATGATCCATTGTGGTGTGAGATATTGTAATTACGTGGAATATAAGTAAAATTTAAGATTATTATAAAAGTAGGAACTTTTACATAATTAAGTTTAATTGTACGTACCGTTTAAAGATAGATAACTAGCTAATGCCGAGTAACAAACACTCTTCGAGAAATAAATTTAAAACTTAATTAATCCGAAATCAATTTGGACATAAGGGAGGATAGATCATGTATCCTTCTGAGACTCTGCTCGGTTTTGCTATATATGCTTGGTCGAATGGGAAAGGTATAATGGTATTCAACTTTTTGATCGAAACTTCAATTATGCCCAAACATGTATAATTAGTTGATGCCTTTAGCTGTGTGTACGTACGTACTTGTGTATATAAAATTTTTATCTTCCTCAGCTCCCAAAAGTATTTCGAACTTAACTACGACTCTTAAAAAGTTAAATTGTTGAATTATCCAGTATCAGACATCAAATTACATCTTACAAAATTATTTGTATTTATATTTGTATTAATGTACGTGGACGTTACACGTTTGTTTAATGTGTCTATTGTTCGTACTTCGTATACAACATCAAAACTGCCTGCAAAACCTCTTCAACTATGGGCATTTAAGGTTAGATTGTGGTTTTCTTATTCTTGTTTGATTTTGTATTCGATCCAACACATATGGTTATACGACGTCGAGGAATCAAATTTAAACATGAGGTTATATGATTGGTCATCGTGATCCTTCTGCAGCAGACAGACTAGTGCAGCTATACTTTTTATCAGTAGATAATCATCTTTTTCTTATCTTTGTGCCTTCTCCGTTTTGAAAAGTTGGGATTGACGTACTCGAAGAGTTAGAGCTGCCAGTACACATTCTTCATAGGTCTGCCAGTAATAAGATGCATGGTAGTTCTTGTTTTCTAGTTTGTGTTAAGGTCACATTCACATTTCGGCCATAAATAATTGTTTCAGAATTCAGATAGTTTTTAGTTCGATATCTGACATTTTGCACAAATTTTACGTGCAAACTCAAGAGACCTTGAACGGTGGGTCTAAGGGTCTTAACTATTACTCAGGATATCGTGTAGGTTAAAGTATATCCTGATGTGATATTTCCTTTGATTTAACATTCACTTTACTCTTGTTCTTATCTAGAGAGGAAAGTCAACTACCCATCTTACATCAATCCTTTGTCTTTTGTTAATAATATTTTATAAATAATTGTGTAATCCAAGGCAAGCCGCCTGAAGATACAATTTTACTTCATAAAAAGTTGGTGCAAGCGCAAGTGCCAAGCTTGATGCCTGGAATGATGCTCTTGAATTAAAAGATTATAAATTAAGTCGGGGGTTAAATATAAGAAATTAAGGTTAATTAGTAGCAAGAAATTTTAAATTGGGACCATTTTATTATGGATTGATTGTTAACAATAACAAGTATGAAGACAGCGTAGAGAATGCTTCCTTGGAGTGTTATATTATACCTACAAATTCAAATCGAAAGTCTAATAAAATGAACCAAAATGATGATCAGTTACATACTTGCATGAGATGCAGGAACCAAAATGGCATGATCGTAGGGAGTATTAAAAAAATTATACGTAAGATCTGTCTGCGCCATGCATGCATATACACAAGTGCGAAGGATAAAAAGGACCAGGCTGAAGGTATGGTAGTATAATGGGAGGTAGCCAGGGAGAAACTGAATTAATTCAGGCACTCGACTTAACAAGAAATGTGAGATGATGTATAGGACTGAAAAGATATGATTCAAGCCAACAATGCAACTAGTTAAGACGAGAGACGTTTCTTTAGTTTGGTTAAACAATTGATTGGTTTCATTTCTTGACAGCTAGCTCTAATGGCTTAATTACTTTCCGTAGTTTTCTGGCGTATATCTTTCCATAAGCATACCATTTGTTGTTAATCTGCTCAAAAACTTTAATGCATGTCAACAGTTGTGATGGTGGCAGCCCAAAGCTGGACATTTTCAGGTGTTTTCTCTCACATATATTCATTTCTGTAATACACACACTTGCTGTCTCACTTTTATTTAGAAGATCCAAATACTGGTGTCCAAATGTTTGAGAGTGCAGAAATTGTGGAGTATATTAATTAAAGCGATTATGCACTTTGAAAAGTTATGCTATCCGATGCCTATTGAGGTTCTTCCGGCCCTTAATTTTTGCTCTTGTATTGTATCCGCTAAGTTCTCTTTCCTGTAAAGATAAAAATCTGTACTTTGTTTTTAATGCATAACCACTTCAATCTGTACTAGAAATCTTCTCTCTTGTATTGTATCTCACGTTAATAGCAGAAGTATTAATTTACTGGTTTCCCAGGCAAATATGCATGCATGTTGACAATTAGCTAGTAGGTTTCAAAATTGATCCTTAATTTGCGGAGAATAAAAAGAATATGTAATCGTGGATTGCCTTGGCTTGTTATCACATTAATTTAGATTAACAATTACGATCGAGTTCATAGTACTGTTTTGTACGTACGTAGCCTTCTTCATGGTTTTATTATTTACCTTCATTGCCTGCAACTTTAGTGATCTAACACACCTCAATATACTTAATTTGTAGCCAAAAGACATGAAATTCTTATTCTCATATATAGTAAGATCACTTGCCTTAGATTATCTAACACTTGACGACATAGCCTCAGTTCATTATTTGGACCTCCCAAGTAGAATGAAAAGTTTTATTATCATTATGGGGAAATTAGCTGAAGCAAGACTCAAAATAGATGATACAAGGCCTGAAGGAAAGCAGATTACTAAAAAAATTAAATTAGGTTGTTGATTAAAAAAGAAAGAAAGTAGAAGAATTGCATTTCTCTAATACATCCTCTCCCACGTTTAAATTTATAGAAGACTCTTAAACATGTCCCACTAAATGTACACCTGATACAATTTGGGAATTAATTTAAGAAGATTCCTAAATACATCTAGATGATGAGGTGCCACACATGCAAAGTAAGTTGGATCTAGACCCGACAAATGGGCTGGTATAGACAAACATAAGTTGGCTTTAAATGGGCAGTCATAAGTGGATATTAATTGGCCTATATGAACTGGCTCATATATTAAATTTGAACGAAGTGTATATTAATGTATATATTAATTTTTCACATTCTCTACAACAAAAAATCATTTTTTTAGTTTCTCTCTCTAAAATCTACAAAAAAAAAATTATCTCTAAAACTTTATAAAATTCTCTCTCAATATATCACTTTCTATCTCTAATTTTTATATCTCCTCTACAAAACATAAAAGTAATTAACTATTCTCGATGAACAAAATGACGAAAATAACATATATTTTTTTCTTTTACATTTTTTTGGCTTTAGCAACGTAAGCATTTTTTTCAAATTGATATTTTCATAACACTTTGATATTTGCATATGAAAGGTATTGTTATAAATATATAACGACGATAAAAATCGTTGCAATATAAAAACCGTAGCTATAAGATCTTTAGCAACAATTTTTATGTGCAAATATTATTTTTTATTTTGAATTTATCAGTTTCATTCTTCCAAATATTAAGGAGCATCATGCGTGTGGAACTTCGGTTTTGTGTATATGCCATTATGAATTGCAACTAACGAATGTCTTAACTTAGAGAGAGAAAGTACATAGTTTAGAGAGAGAAAATGTAAAATTTCAAAAAGAGAGTGAAATGATTTAGAAGTATAATAATAAATAAATTTTGAAATAAGCTAACATTTGAAGATAAGTACATAATTGAGATGAGCTAAATGGTTCTCAGTACCAACAAAGCTATTTGGTGATAGCTGGATGGTATTGGAGGGGTGTCAAGGTATAGACCTACGTACCTATCCATCTGTGAAGAATATCCACGTCTGTTTGAAGCTAAGAATAAAAGAGTTGTCAACAAAGAGCTTTTCTCTAGTCATTTTGTAAGCACTTCATGCTTTGTGTTTGTCAGATGGCCTCTCAACTCCATACTCACCTCTCAAATTTAAAAAGGTGGCTTTTTCTTTTGGACCATATTCATGGTGGAGGCAAGTCGTCTGATTCCTGCACTTTAACAAATCGGTCGACCATATCTTTGTCCATTATACAGCTTGCGTTTAGTATGCATGTTTATCTAGATTTTAACAACCAATCCCATATTAAAAGATATAGAAAAAATTTGTATATATATATAAAGAATTAAGTTATTAACAATAGTAACTTCAGTCATGATTTTTTGGGTGGCTAAGATGACTCAAAATAGTAGAACCGACTTTTGAAAGCTCGGATAGGGTCGTCTGAGCTGTGTGATCGGACGTTCTAACAGAGACGTCATAAATTAAGTGTGAGAACATTGAGGTAAGCTTAGCATACAGATCATGATTCCAACTCGGAATTTGACCCTGGTTGCATGTTAGATTCTGGTGTTTATGTTCTGAATATAATTCAAGAACATTGCTGGAATCAACGAGCTCTAGTTCAAGTTCAGCCATCCCAAAATAAAATATACTTAGGTACTAAAATTCTAAAATATCATAGGGTCTTACGTCAGCGAAAATATGTTTAAGTTGTACTCTCGTCAATATTATTAGAAAAATGTTATATAGGGGTCTCGAATATATCTTAAAAGTAAACTTGAGATTTCTAGTTCAAGTTAGACAATCACATTGAGGTAAGTTTGGCATACAGATGATGATTCCAAGTTAGTTTATTTAGGTTGTCTGAAAATGAGATGCATTTGTATTGTAAAATAGTTGTTTTAGGATAACTTTTTATTATACGGCTATAACTCTCAGAATTCATTTGTAGGGGAGAAATTAACCAAATGGAGTGTACACTTTGAAATGCTGTCAATTATATTAATTTATCCAATAAAAAATGAAAAATATTCAAGGGTCTCAAGGCATATATATGGAAAATCTGACTGTTTTAATATATAGACGAACCCACCATGGTGCATATTGGTTCCTTGCTCAGATTACACATCCACGTCCAGCACTATCATATCTGTCCCCCCCCCCCCTCCCTCCCTCCCTCCCTCCCTTGTAGCTAGCTTGTTAACTGAGGACACGTGGACCGAGTCAACGGACGGTAATAATTTGTGGTTGGAACTCCCTGGAAATGAAAAGATTGCAGCAGCAGGACCAGGGGGAGGCTACATCTGCATGCTGAAGTTTTTCCAAAAATGTGAACTTTTGAGGATTGAGAGGAATAAATGACTTAATTTCCCCCACACCACAACTTTTCTTTTCTTTTATATTGGGTTGCCCATTACGGATCTTGTGGCTTTAGCATCAATTTATTCTGGGATATTCTGCATCATGTTCAACCTGTTAGAATATTTTATTTTCTTATGTGTCCTCTATTATTTATTTAATTATTTAGCTTACATATTGTATTAATTTAATCACTTTATTTATGGGCTTGATAATTAATTATGTGGCCTATAAATTATATTCTTAATAAAGATTTGGCATATAATGGTACTGTAGTTTCATAATCTTGATGATTTATTTTGTGGCCAATATTCTATAAATAAAACAATTAGGGTTTATTGCCTCAATTGTCGCCCCGAAATTTTATTTACACACCTATACATCCATCTTAAGATTGAGAGAGACAATCAAGACTTCGCCTTAAGTCATGCCGAAAAGCGTGATACATATAAGGTGGCTTCTCTAAATTCATGTAAGTCCTTAATATTATGAGTATTAATTTTATTTTATTCTATGCAATAACACGTTGTTGTATAATTTATTTAACATCTGGCATCAGAGTGTGATTACGTTATTGTATAGAAAAATTAATTATATATGATGTTAGCATAATCTCGTTAATATATATATATAGTACCGTTCCGTTTATATACAACAATCATGTATATGCAGCACCTGTTCCGTTTATTTGTTGCAATCATATATATGCAGTACTAATTTAAGAAAAAAATCATCAAGTACTGTGTCAATTAACATATATAATGAATTCTAATTCATTTGTATCCGTTATGTACTGTATTCAATTCATTGTTATGTAAGTTATTCTTTAATGCTTAATTTTGTTATCAGGCATCATGTTGGCCTTATTAAGAATTAGGTTTTATATTATAATATTATGCTTGTTCACTTGAGTTATTCATGAGACTAAGGATGCTCAGTAGTATTGTCATTTAATTTTTTGATGACATGCTAAATATTCACCGTACATGTAAACTTTTACATGAAACAATTAGTAATATATATTGAATTTTATTTTATTTTTATCATTCTGACTGGTATTATTATACCCTCATTTATTCAAGTTATAATTATTTTGATTATTTTATAATCAATTCATGTTCATAATTATATATTTTAACACTATAACAACAAAATTTATCAAAGGATCAGATCACGATCGTTGATAGGGTATCAATGATCGATGCGATCACCGATATCTAATCCACTACTAGAAAAACAAGAATACGTGACAGAACTTTGTGACAGTTTTTAAATATAATCGCAAAAGATAGTAATTTGTGATGGATTTTTTAAACAATCACAAAATAATAGTATATATGATGGCTCTTAGTGATGACTAATCTTGCCATCAATGTATTAAAATTGTGATGGCCATATCAATTACACCAATTTTTTCACTAAAAATAAATTTTCTTTTTGTGACGCACTAAGTCATCACTTATACATATACCCTTTTCGTGATTGCAATTAAGTTATCACTAATATTTTAATGTAAGAAATAATCAAAACAATATTTTGCGATGGACGTGACAATCATTAAAAAAGATAGATTTTTGTGACGACTTTTATTTGCAATTACAAAAAGAAGGTATTTTGTGATGATATTTTTAAGCCATCACAATAAAATAAAATATATGATGGCTCTCAGTGATGATTAATATTACCATCATTATAGAGTATTTGTGACTGTCATTGCAATCATCAAATCTTATGTGGATGTAATTTTGTTTAGTAAGTCAACTCACATATGTTTCCTTTTATATTTTGTTTTAAAATTATAATCATCATCTGGGCTTGGGTGTAGTGGTAATACTCGTTATTTAGTTTGCAAATATGGGGAGGGTTCGAATCCTACAAGTATCATTTGATACAATTAACATAGATACAATTAATACAGTGACATAAATTATACGTAAATAGATATTTACGTTCTTACATTTGATCCCTAAAGTCTTTTTTTTGTGATGACTTTGACAATCACAATAGATTGCGTGTTAATGTTATTGTATCAATCATCACAAAAACACTAAGCATTTGCGTGATTGCCAAAACCATCACGTAAAATCTTTCATGATGGGTGTATACAAGACGGTCGTTGTGATGCTTAAAGCCATCACGTAAACCTTTCATGATGGTTTTCCTACTTTTTGTGATGGATTTTGGCCATCACAAATTACCATTTTTTTAGTAGTGGTCGCAGATAATCTGGTCGTTGGAAGGACATCGGCGACCAACAATAGCGACCGAATAATTAGCTACCGCAATCAGCGACCGATACCATTGCTATTCTGACATATGCTAAGTCTTTTGTCAGGCGTGACATGGCACACGTGGCAGCGACCGATAATAGCGACCGCAGTGGTCCCTAGATTCAAAGAAGGTGACGCGATCAATGATATGATACGATTAGCGACGATGAAGAAAGGTCATTGATGATGGTTTTTTTTTTTAAAATTTTTGCCTGTTTTATTGATTTCCCAAAAATAACCTGCTTTGTACCTGCTTTTAATCCCAACACAGCAATATATACAAGCATCCATATTAACATCTGTGACGCCCCCAAAATAGGTATGCTTCACCTATCTTGAGTCGCCAAATACATGGTACTAAATTCAAATACAACTTGATTATACAACAGTCGTGTAAAATATGACAAAATACATGCTGTGAGTTTTAATACAAATATTATCATCTAGATAATATCCACACTCAATTTAGTCCTCATTACATTTATTATCACACTATTTAATAGAATAGTGAGGACTACTAAGACACCATCTCGGACCATCACTCCGTTCCCCGACTAATCCCTATCCACGCTCTCATTTCTGAAAAGAACAAAGAAAAGAAAGGGTGAGCTCAACTAGTCCAAAGAAGAAATATATGACTAAGATAATGCGAATAAATTATTATTAGTCCTCAACAAAGATTAAATTGATAAAATACAATAGACATCAAGTTTAATCAGAAGCGAACATGCAATCCATTAAAAGAGTCAAGTAGAGAATAAAATCTACTATCTTTTATGATTTAAAAAGGTTTTTCATCACTTTTATCGCTGAGACTCAGCTTAATAAATAATCCACATTATCCCTGCACTACGGCCAAGAATATTCATTAGGGTCACGACCACAAATTATCCATGCACTACGGGCCAAGGATATTTTTGTATTCATTAATGGTCATGATCATGCCAACAACTGTCCATCAATGCACTACGGGCCAATGAGGACTTTTATCACATCATTTGTAACATTACGGTCATGATTACACCGAATAATCCCTAGTCATAATCATATCAAGTCCATCTATGCACTACAGGCCACAGATGACTTTCAAAAATAATATAAACATGAGGATGATGACAATGATATAAGAATTCAATAAAACAAGTTCAAGAATTAATTTATTCAGGAACTAATAACGTCCAAATTGTCAACATGATACTTCTTTGTAAAGTAAAATTCAAGAATGCTCAGAAGAATATTTTCATGAAAAGATACTGGATGAAGCGCAAATATCAAGAATATTCCACTAATTTCATGGAGTGTAGAAGTCAAAACATTAACTAACTGAGTATAATAAAGAATGGAATAACAAAAGAAATCACCATGCATGCGGTATTGCATGACAAAGTTATTCCATTAGAATAATAAATAACGGAACGGTCAAAGCGTAATACGCACCGGCGTGATATTCCAACCTAATAATAAAGAATGGAATACAATGAAATCACCACGCATGCGGTATTTGGATATAAACAAAGTTATTCCAATGTAATACTAAATGACGGAACCAGTCGTGAAATTCACACCAACAGGATGTTCCAATAGAATAATAAAGATTTTAACTAGGTCCCAAGAAAGCATGATGTGATATTCCAATGTAATAATAAAGATTTTAACCAGTCCTAAGAAAAAGCATGATACGATATTCCAATGAATAATTAAGAATGGAATACGTAAGAATTTCACCAAATATAGGGTAGCTACAGATACAAAGTTATTCTAACGTAATAATAAAGATGGAATAATAGAAGTTCTCTTCATGAATACAAAAGAAATAATACCCCTTACCGTAAAAAAAACTTAATATCGGAGTAGTGAAGTAGCAGAATACTTTTCTTCTTTCTCTCTATAGTTTCTCTCTTTAGAGTTTCAGTGAATTCGTAAGAAATAATGAAGGAATGAGCTTCTATTTATAGAAGAATGGAATGAATAGTAACCAATCCCTGAACGGTCCAGATTGATTTACTTTAATCGGATGGTCCATATTTAAAGAAAAATCTTTTAAATAAAATATAATATATTCTATTTATAATTTAATAAAACGATTAACTTTTAAAAAGATTTTACTATGCAAACACTATGCAAGCACTATGCAAACACTATGCATAATAAAATATAATATATTCTAATTATTGTCTAATAAAATAGATAACTTTATAAAAGTATTCTGTTATATATAAAAAGATTTTACTATTAGCCTAATAAAACGAATAACTTTATAAAAGTATTCTGTTTTATATAAAAAGTTTTTCTGTTTTATTACGTTAATAATACGAATAAAATAAAACGTCATCATCATTATTATTATTCACACTATTAATCGACCAGGTCGTTCTTAGGAAAGAGGGGGCTTTTTCAATAAGGATTTCTCCCTATTGGCGCGCAATTAAGTGACCAAACCTCTCCTTGGCAGAACTTCTAGACATCGTTAATAATGCAAATAATAATATTAACAACTTTGTCATCTCAATTATTGAGTTAATAACATATAAAATATCGACAATAATTGAATCAAACTAAGTGACTTCTCACATAAGCATTAATAATCAATACCGTCTTCTTACTACGCAACCACGCCAGACATCGCATTTTTTACTACCGAGTAGTTCAACAAAGATCAATCAGTAAAACTTCCATCGTTATTTTCATAAAAATATTTTTATCGCTTTTCTCAATCCAACAATAATTACATTGTGGGGTCCACTAATGATTGTCTTGGTCGTCATTTGGATATTCCCCGACCAATCGAATATTATATAACAACTTGCGTACTTTGCAAAATTTATAAATATTACCCACAACTATAACATTATATCAAATTTATTCCATAATAT
Organism: Panax quinquefolius; assembly: GCA_020205615.1. Lineage (NCBI taxonomy): Eukaryota > Viridiplantae > Streptophyta > Magnoliopsida > Apiales > Araliaceae > Panax > Panax quinquefolius. Next base: position 30,577,609 of record CM035161.1, read on the forward strand.
TCAAAAATGATATTTATAGAAAATTCATTTTTATTCATAAAAGTTGGGGTCTTACAATCTCCCCTTCTTATGAAATTTCGCCCTCGAAATTAGGGTACGTACCTGGTATGTCGAAGAGGTAAGGATACCTTGATTTTATTTTAGATTCTAACTCCCAGATCATTTCCTCAATATCGTGGTTCCTCTATAATACTTTTGTGACGCCCCCAAAATTAGGTATACGTCACCCATCTTGGGTCGCCACTTACATGGTACATAAATTCAAATACGACTTACTAATATAACTGTCGTGTACAATACGACATAAACTGTGAGTTTGAATACAAATATTGTCTACTAGATATTATACAAACTCAAAAGGAGTCTTCATTACAACTATTATCACACTATTTCACGTAAATAGTGAGGACTACTAATGCTATCCTGCGGACCATTACTTGCGTTCCCGACTCGTCTCAAATTTATGTTCTCATTTCAAGAAGAATAAAGAAAAGAAAGGGTGAGCTCAACTAGCCCAAGAAGAAATATTATGACTAAGATAATGCGAGAATAAATTATCATTAGCCTTCAACAAAGTGTTAAACCGATAAAATACAATAGACAAAACCGGTTTAATCTGCAATGAATAAGCAATCCATTAAAAGAGTCAAGTAGAGAATAAAGTCTACTATCTTTTAGGTTTTAAAAGGTTTTCATCAATTTTTATCATTTGAGACTCAAATTTTAATAAATAAACCACCACATCTAATCATCCCCGAACCACGGTCAAGGATTTTCATCAAATTATCAATGGTCATAACTATACCGAATCACCCCTCGTCATAATCATACCAAAACTATCCATCATCGCATTACAGAATGCCACCGAGGACTTTTGTCACATCATTTATATCAAGTCACGATTATACCGAATGATCCTCGGTCATAATCATACTAAGTTCATCTATGCACGTAAGCCAAAGATAACATAATATAACATGAGGATGATGATGATGACATAGTAATTCAATAAAACAAGTTCAAGAATTATTTAATCCATGAATTATTAACGTCAAATTGTCAACATGATATGCTTTAGTAGAGTAAAATTCAAGAATGATCGTAAGAATATTTCCATGAAAAGATATTGGATGAAACGCAAATATCAAGGATATTCTACTAATTTCATGGAGTATAAAGTCAAAGTTCTAACCAACCGGGTATAATAAAGAATGGAATAACAAAAGAAATCACCATGCATGCGGTATTGGCGCAGACAAAAGTTATTCCAATGTAATAATAATAACGGAACGTGTCGAGTGAAATTCACAATCACAGATGTTCCAACAGAATAATAAAGATGGAACGGTCATCCGGTGTAAAACACACGAGATAGGATATTCCAACGAGAATGATAAAGATTTTAACCAGGTCCGTCCTGTAAAACACATGAGCATGGATGTTCCAACGTAATAATAAAAAAGCGGAACCAGTCGGTGTAAAACACATGACGGATGTTCCAATGTAATAATAGAAGAATGTCACCAAGTATAGGTAAACCACAGATATAAAGTTATTCCAATGTAATAATAAGCAATTAATAACATAAGGATTTCACCAAGTATAGGGTATCTGGCATGATCACAAGTTATGTATAGGGTATGCCACTTTTACAAAAGTTATTCCAATGAATAATAATGAATGGAATAATGTAGTTCTCTTCAAGAAGAAAGAATAACACCCTTACCGTAGTAAAAAGAACCTGAATATAGAAGTAGTGAAGTAGCGGAATACTCTTCTTCTTTCTATAATTTTCTCTCTATAAACTTCTCTCTATAATTTCTCTCTAGAGTTTCAATGAATTAAGTAAGAAAATAATGAAGGAATGAGCTTCTATTTATAGGAAAATGGAATGCATAAGAATTAATCCATGAAACGGTCCAGATTGATTTACTTTAATCTGACGGTCCATATTTAAAGAAAATCTTTTAAATAAAATATAATATATTCTATTTATATAAAAACATTTTACTATGCAAACACTATGCAAAAACACTTATACAAAAATACTATGCAACACTATGCATAATAAAATATAATATATTCTATTTATAGAATAACTTTAATAAAGTATTCTATTTTATATAAAGATGTTTACGCTTTTATTACGTTAATAATACGAATAAAACAAAACGTCATTATCGCTATAATAATTCATATTATTAATCGGCTAATAATGGAATCAAACCGAGTGACTTCTCACATAAACATCAATAATCAATACCGGTAATGCTACTATGCAACCACACGACATCGTATTTTTACTACCGAAAGTAGTTCAACAAAGATCAACCAGTAAAACTTCCATAGTTATTTCAATAAAATATTTTTGTCGCTTTCTCGATCCGACAATAATTACATTGTGGGGTCCACCAATGATTGAGCCGTTGTATTTAATATTCCCTCGCTAAACCTAATATTCCCCACCAATCGAATATAATATAACCACTTGCATACTTTGCAAAATTTATAAATACTACCCACAACTATAATATTATCTCAAATTCACACCACAATATTAAAAAATTATTTCACCAAATTTAAATCTTTATTAATAAAATCTGGGGTCTCACAATCTCCCTCCTTATGGAATTTAGCCCTCGAAATTAGGCGTACGTACTGTATGATAAAGAGATGAGGATACCTTGAATACCTTTATCGTTGAAAACATTAAATTCATTTTTGCAATCCTACCAAGATATTCATTAACAATTCATCTTTGCACTACGGGCCAAAGATAATTGTGTATTCATTTACTGGTTATGATTATCTTACCAATAATCCGTGGTCATAATCATACCAAGTCCATCTATGCACTACAAAGCCACGTATGACTTTCAACATAATATAAACACGAGGATAATGATATAAAGAATCAATCAAATGAGATAAAGGATAAATATTAAACATTTATAATATAATTTATCCAGATTCAAGAATATCCCCATGTTATCAATCATTTAATAATCTCATAATCTAATAACATTAATATTATAACAATATTTTAATCACTTCTTAAATTTATAAACAATTTATCTTAATTGTTTACACTTTACCATATATGCATTTAATCATTCAAAATGTCATACTCATAAGATATCATCACCAATTATCAAATCCTCATCAAAAAATATGCATATACTATATATAGGATTCTCTAGCCATAAAATCCTATTTTCAACTTTGTTACTTCACATAACATATTTAACTCATATGTTCAGTAATTAAACTATTTTCATAAAAAATACCAAATCAGCCCCAAAAATATTTCTTTTTCTGGGATTTAGCATAATATAGTCCCATAATGAAAATATATTTTCTCTAATTTTTAAAATTCATTTACTATTTTTAAAAATCAATTTCCACTTAATTCCTTAAGAAATTAGCTACCTCAAGTTTAACTCCAAAATTCCCAAATCTTGGCAGGACCTTACACATGTTAACGTGAGCTTCCAGTTTAAATTTCATGGTCATCGAGTTATAGAACTCCGGTTATAGCGTTTTTTCGGAAAAACCTAAATATTGAAATAGTCATAACTTGCTCATTTTAAGTCGAATGAGCTCATTTTTGGACAGGAGGTACTTTATACCATATACTTTCATGTCCCAAAAGGCCAGAATTTTCTCATAATTTAAGTGGCCGAAACAGCCTCTCTAAAATCATGGCGAAGCTTTTTCGGTTTTTGCAGCTTTGCACTCCTTTGCTAAAATCAGTCCACACAAAAATCTACAACACCTTTTCCAGTAATTCCACTTGGATTAGTTAGGTAACTCATAGATCTAACTCTAGGACTTGACCACATTCAAAAATTCAAAATATAATAGGAGATATGGTTAATTTAATTTCATGTTACGTTTTTCACTAAAATCGATTTTCAACTCTTTGTGATTTCTAAGAAACTTTCATGTTTTTACGTACTAACCAACATAACTCATCATAAAACTTACTAATACTTCATATACCCATGATTTTCATTATTCCAATGCTTTTATTATGACTTTCATCATAAACCACGTAAATCTGCTTTATTTAGTTGAAGAAATATTTGAGGTTTAAGAAATGGGTTTTTAGACTGCGGGTCAATACAAAATTCGATTTCACGCCTAGGGTAGGCTAGAAATCTTCAAGAATACGTCAAGAAATTTATTAATGATAGAAATATCATTCAAAATCATACTTTATCCAAAACTTGGATAGTACGTCACATTGATACCAACCGTGACTTCTATCCCTTAACCTAGATAAAGACCTCACAATGATACCTATAAACTTGCCATCTTCATTCGCCTCTGAAAGTCCGCCGGTGCATTCCACACAAGGAAGTCAACAACGAAAGGTTCGGAGCTCTTTTCTTATGGCTTGATATAACATGATTAACTTTAGGGTTTGGTTACTTTGAATTCAGATAACAAAGTGGTTATGAATATAAAAGCTAACAACCTTACGAAAAGCATGATGATTAGCTAACCAATTGATTCCTAAAAATCACATCAAAGGCAAGTATTTTCAAAAAGATAAGATCGACAGGTAACGTGAAAATGTTTATTTGAATCAACAAGATTTAAAAATAGTAAGCGAACGTAAGGCTCCTACTAACGAAGTTTCAACCAATAAGTCAAAGTTTAACTTCTTCGGAGTCAAATTTAAACGTTGAACACAACTAGGTGAAATAAAAGAGTGGGTAGAACTTGTATTGAATAAAGTATAGATTTCGCATTAATTTATAATTAACTTACCCGTAATAACTTCGTTCGGTTTCTCGACAAAACGCCTCTCGCTTAAATTACCGAAGTTTGACTTTCTTATAGGTACATTCCACCCTTAAGTGCTTCTTCACATTCCCGATCCATTATTTGAATCATTATTCTCGATCCATATCGAATTCGGGTTGACCGCTATGCATGTGGTAATTCAATTCGATGTTGGGTTCTCCCATTCTTTTCCAAAAAGCAAAGTCCATTTCATCTATTTTGGCTTTATTGATCTGGACGTCTTTTTCTACACTATCAACGCGTTAGCAGCTTTTTACCCATGCATCGCCTATTCTCCTTAGTTCGATTGTTTCTTCTTTTAGGCGATATTTGATTTTAAATTCTCGATTCCAACTTTAATATCTTACACTCGCCAAAGCGTGATTTTGTTGTTCGAGCATCACATATCGGGTAACCCAATTTTGAATTGTTGTATCCCTTTGTTCCACGACCGTTTGTTGCTTCTTCAACTGTTCTTCAGCTCACGAACACGATTTTGTAATTCTAAGTTTTGATCATAAATTTCTTCTAACCAATTCTCCTCTTCTTCCTCTTCTTCCTCACTTTCAAATTGCTACCTCTGCAACTAGCTCAAAAATTGCAACAATTAGTTCTTCATTCACTACGTGGATATCTCTAATTTGTTCCTCGTCTCGACCTTTGCATTAACTCGATTAGTGATTAAAGGTGTCACAACGGTCACATTCACTCCATTGTGAATATTTTCAAATTTGCCATTTCCAAACACCGCCACAACACAAGGGTTAATTAATATATCAAATATTATCCCTATACTCGACCACCAATTAAATACCAAATAAACTTAGGTAGGTCATACTAGCGAAGGAATTTCCGCCTCCCCTCCTAGTTCTTATCTCACATCTTAGCCGTGGATCATATCCTAAGCTCGATACCAACCGTGACGCCCCAAAAATTAGGTATCGTCCACCCATCTTGGGTCGCCACTTACATGGTACATAAATTCAAATACGACTTACTAATATAACTGCGTAGGTACAATATCGACATAAACTGTGAGTTTGAATACAAATATTGTCTACTAGATATTATACAAACTCAAAAGGAGTCTTCATTACAACTATTATCACACTATTTCACAGAATAGTGAGGACTACTAATGCTATCCTCTGGACCATTACTTCGTTCCCAGACTCGTCCCAAATATGTTCTCATTTCCGAAGAGAATAAAGGAAAAAAGAAAGGGTGAGCTCAACTAGCTTGAAGAAATATTATGACTAAGATAATGCGTAATAAATTATCATTAGCCTTCAACAATGTTAAACCGATAAAATACAATAGACAACCGGTTTAATCTGCAATGAATAAGCAATCCATTAAAAGAGTCAAGTAGAAATAAAGTCTACTATCTTTTAGGTTTTAAAAGGTTTTCATCAATTTTTATCACGAGACTCAAACAATAAATAAACCACCACATCTAATCATCCCCAACCACGGTCAAGGATTTTCATCAAATTATCAATGGTCATAACTATACCGAATCACCCTCGGTCATAATCATACCAAAAACTATCCATCATCGCATTACAAAGCCAATTGAGGACTTTTGTCACATCATTTATATCAAGTCACGATTATACCGAATGATCCTCGGTCATAATCATACTAAGTTCATCTATGCACGTAAGCCAAAAGAGATAACATAATATAACATGAGGATGATGACAATGACATAGTAATTCAATAAAACAAGTTCAAGAATTATTTAATCCATGAATTATTAACGTCCAAATTGTCAACATGATCTTTGTTTTCAGTAGAGTAAAATTCAAGAATGATCGTAAGAATATTTCCATGAAAAGATATTGGATGAAACGCAAATATCAAGGATATTCTACTAATTTCATGGAGTATAAAGTCAAAGTTCTAACCAACCGGGTATAATAAAGAATGGAATAACAAAAGAAATCACCACGCATGCGGTATTTCAGATAGATGCAGTTATTCCAATGAATAATAATAACGGAACCAGTCGTGAAATTCACAATGACAGATGTTCCAATGAATAATAAAGATGGAACTGGATCCGGTGTAAAACACACATGAGATAGGATATTCCAATGAATGATAAAGATTTTAACCAGTCCGTGTAAAACACATGCATGTGATGTTCCAATGTAGAATAATAAAATCGGAACCGGTGTCCTAAAACACATGCATGGATGTTCCAATGTAATAATAGAAGAATGTCACCAAGTATAGGGTAAATCACAGATATCAAAGTTATTCCAATGTAAATAATAAGCAATTAATAACATAAGGATTTCACCAAGTATAGGGTATCTGGCGTATCTGAAAGTATGTATAGGGGTATGCCACTTTTTACAAAGTTATTCCAATGTAATAATAATGAATGGAATAATGTAAGTTCTCTTCAAGAAGAAAGAATAACACCCTTACCGTAAAAAGAACCTGAATATAGAAGTAGTGAAGTAGCGAGAATACTCTTCTTCTTTCTATAATTTTCTCTATAGCTTCTCTATAATTTCTCTCTGAGTTTCAATGAATTCGTAAGAAAATAATGAAGGAATGAGCTTCTATTTATAGGAAAATGGAATGCATAAGAATTAATCCATGAACGGTCCGTATTGATTTACTTTAATCGACGGTCCATATTTAAAGAAAAATCTTTTAAATAAAATATAATATATTCTATTTATATAAAAACATTTTACTATGCAAACACTATCTGGCTTACTATGCAAAATACTACGCAACACTATGCATAATAAAATATAATATATTCTATTTATGTAATAACTTTAATAAAGTATTCTATTTTATATAAAAGATGTTTACGCTTTTATTACGTTAATAATACTGAATAAAACAAAACGCGTCATTATCGCTATAATAATTCATATTATTAATCGGCAATAATGAAATCAAACCGAGTGACTTCTCACATAAACATCAATAATCAATACCGCATACTACTATGCAACCACACGACATCGCATTTTTACTACCGACTAAGTAGTTCAACAAGATCAACCAGTAAAACTTCCGCCGTTATTTCAATAAAATATTTTTGTCGCTTTTCTCAATCCGACAATAATTACATTAGGGTCCACCAATGATTGAGCTGTTATACGAATATTCCTCGCTAAACCGAATATTCCCCAACCAATCGAATATATATATAACCACTTGCATACTTTTGCAAAATTTATAAATACTACCCACAACTATAATATTATCTCAAATTCACACCACAATATTAAAAATTATTTCACCAAATTTAAATCTTTATTAATAAAATCTGGGGTCTCACAACTTTGACTTGAGGTATAACCTTGGAGCGTAGAATATGTTCTTTCTTATCCAAGATTTGAACAGGAATCTCTTCATACATTAAATCTTCCGCTATTTCATCTGGTTCTAACTCAATAATATGGTTCAGGTCTTTCACATATTTACGTAACATGGATATATGAAAAACGTTATGAACACGAGACATACTTGGTGGTAAAAGAAGTCTATATACTACAGTCCCTACTAGACCGAGGATTAAAAATGGGCCAATGAATCGAGGATTGAGCTTTACTCTCTTTCCAAATCTCGTAACTACTTTCCATGGAGCAATACGTAACAACACATGATCTCCAATATCGAATTCCACGTCCTTTCGATGAAGATCATCATAACTCTTTTGTCGGTCTTATGAGGTTTTTATACGTTGTCGAATTGTTTTAATCTTTTCCGTAGTCATATGTACCAACTCCGGTCCCAATAACGTTGCTTCACCCACCTCATCCCAGCATACTGGAGAACGACACTTTCTTCCATACAACGCCTCGAATGGAGCCATGCCAATACTTGCTTGATAACTGTTGTTGTAGGAAAACTCCACTAATGGTAAGAACTTGTCCCAACTTCCCTTGAAGTCAATAAATCTTCAAGAGTCTTAATAAATCTTCAAGAGTTTGAATAGTCCTCTCTGATTGCCCGTCCGTCTGAGGATGATAAGCCGAACTAAATCGTAAATCTGTGCCCATAGCTTTTTGCAAACTAACCCAAAATCATGAAGTGAATCTTGGGTCTCGATCGAAACTATGGATACTGACATACCATGCAATCTTACAATTCTCGTTTATGTACATACGAGCAAGACGTTCAAGTGTATAAGTTTCTCGTATTGGTAAGAAATGAGCAGACTTGGTCAATCTATCAACAATGGCCCAAATTGCATCTATGCCTTGAGAAACCTTGGGAAGACCAGTAACGAAATCCATAGTAATGTGCTCTCACTTCCATTCTGGAATTTCAAGTGGTTGCAATGGACCTTTTGGTACTTGATGCTCCGGCTGACTTCGTTGACAAGTTAGACACCTTGAGATAAATAAATATTATTTCTCTCTTCATATTGCTCCATCAAAATGTATGACGAAGATCACGATACATTTTGGTACTCCCAGGATGGATTGCAAACGGTGTGTTATGCGTCTTTGTCCTTGGCCTTTGACATAATTTTTCTTCACGATGGACGCCTCTCCCATAATTCTTGATCAATCGACGGACGCGGGGTGCCTTCAGATAATATTTATTTCATTAAGCCCTTATAAGTGTCCCGTCGTAAGATGAACAATTAAATAGTTAAAAATAAATAAAAAAAATACTAAAAAAGGTCGTCACAATTTATAAACAACATATTAGGATAAAGTGAACTTATTATCGCTTATCCTAATGAATTTCAAAGTGTACTCATCGCGCGGTGGCACATACACATCCAACCAATTGATAGGTCAACCTTGAGACCGAGACTCCTACGCTTTATTTTCATATATTATTATGTAAACATATGATATTTTAGCTACAAAAGATGATCAGAAACATAACATACGTATTCTCGGCAAAGAATGTGTTGCAATTGTGATATACCGTCGCCTCGACACGTGCCTTTTTCCTTCTCGCGCCCGATACACTGAGGATTTGTTCGAGGCGGCGCTCTTGCTTCTTGACCCAGACTCTCGCCTCTCCACCGTCACACATCTCGCACCCATATAGGTCATGCAAGACCACTGTGGGCTATGCTTATGCATATATCTTCGCTCACCCCATCTCCCGATGGTCAATCTCAAAGATTGCGTATGCTTTTTGTCGCTCCTTGTTCAAATTATCTTTAGTTCGGACGGCGCACTTCGCTGTAATAGTGTCTCAATAATCGATGCTCGTAAGGCCATCCCATCTATACCATTTCGCAAATAAAACAACAATAATAATATTAAAATCATTATATTACTAAACAATATTATTTGATTAACTATGAATTATCTATCGAGTGATAAAAAATATACGTGAAATTCAAATTTAAATCAGATCCTTATGGGCGAGAGAGTGTGCTCATTTATGTAATCACCGGGCGAGGCGCTTCAGAAGATAATTGTGAAATGCACTTCACAATTTTATTATCTTGAAAATCACTACAATATACAATAATTTATATTAAAACCCTTACATTTAAATCACTACTATATTTATAACAATGGAAATATTAAACCCTTATATATATATATATACACGATGTTTAACTTACGTGCTTTCAAGGAGGACGGATCTATATAAAAATGCGATCATCGATTAGCTTATGGCCTTCTACACATGATTAGGGGCTCGACCCAACCCGCTTTCGTCACAGCGCAGTTCAAAAGACATCTGTAAATAAAAAATTTAGGATGTTAGTATGAGTTATAAATGAAAGGTACATAAACATGTCAATGATATAGAGAACATCAAGATATGTAATACAATTAAAACTAAACATACATTTTATAGCAAAGGACAATAAGGATAATTAATGAAATGTACATGAACATGACTGGAAATTAATTAACTACGGCAACTATAAATGAAAGGTACATGAAAATCGTATAGAGAAAAGTACTATAGAGAAAGGTACATGAAAATCATATAAAAAATAATTAACTACGACAACTATAAATGAAAGGTACTATAGAGAACATTCCTAGATGTAATTCATTGTAATACAATTAAAACTAAACATACATTTTAATAAAAATCGTTGTCTGAGTCAGAATCATTTTGTACAAGTATCGAAGATTCATAACCATCTTCTTCTTCGCATTCTCGTATCGTGTTACCAATAACTTTTCCTCAAGATCACCGCTATCCGGACAATAACTGCCTCCTGGATCCAATTCATCAAGTTCATCTCCACCTCTAACCGGATTACATCATTGTTGTCCTCTATATTTATTACAGGAGGTCTATGAAGCATCTCCTCTTGGTAGAAATCCCCGTCTATTACTTGGACACGACTGCACGCAGGAGTATGAATTATAACTTGCCAATCTGTAGGCGGTCTATCCCTTTTCCTAACAGGACTAGGAGTTTAGTATACTTGTACTGTTTGTGTTGGTAAAACAAACGGTTCGTTGGAGTACGCCGACCTGTGGAGGTCAATATCGACGATTCCATGTCTGTCAACAAGTATCCCTTTTTCTGAATCAAACCAACGACACTTGAACAAGTTAATATGACCCCCGTACGTGCCCTTGTACGACAACTCTACGATTTCCTCCAACTCCCCATAAAAGGCATGACCAAGCTCATTGTAACAAACTTCTTGAACACATACTCCAGTATTAGTTGTTCTTTTACCGCGAGCATATGTCTTTGTATAAAATTTACATCCATTTATTTTATAACCATTGCGAATGACTTGGTCCCTGTCTAGACCCATAGCTAGGACTTATATATTTGGAGGAATCGTTCCCTCATTAAGAGCCTACAAAAATTCTATTGAATTAAATACATTCATAAATTAATAAGATATATGTCATTCTTAATTAACTTAACTTACTTTGTCCTTTAGCCAAAGAGCAAATTTTTTTATCACGACTAACTTGAATATCTTTATCGGTGATGCTTATCGATTTGCTTTTTAACTCGTCATCATATGTTCTATACAATTTTATAAACATTAACATATATTAATATGAGACTGCAGTTAAGATATAGGTCTAATACATATGAATTTTACATGTATACCTCACAAATTCATCAATCTCCTCATGATTGAGAAGAATGTAAGTATGCACAAAGACGTAAATCTTTTCGTAAAGGAATATTAAGCTTTCCTTTTCCATACGCACCAATTCGATAAACCAAATACGTAAAGTCGACCATTTAGTTCAACATTGCCCCATCATCATGTCTCGGGACTCGATTGGCCTTTGTCAAGACTTCGTCGGGAAAATAGTCCGAGACAAACGTAGATATCTCATCGAAATCAGATGCCTCACATATCGACCCCTCGACATAAGCTCTATTCTTCACCTTCCTCTTAAGGTTTCCCATGACCCTCTCGAAAGGTTACATCCATCTATATTGAATCGGGCCACCAACACGAGCTTCATAGGGTAGATGGATTTGCAAATGCTCCATAGAGTCGAAAAACCAAGAGGAATATTTTTCAAGCTTACACGTGATCTCAATGATGTTCTTCTCAAGTATAGACATGTCCTTTTCATTTAACGTTTTTGAACATATGTCTCTGAAGAAACGACTAAGATCAGTCAAAGCATCCTATATTGGTTTATCAAGCAAGTCCCGAAATGCTATAGGCATGAGTCTCTCCATGAATACATGACACTCATGACTTTTCATCCCTTGCAATTTCCCACCTGTAACACACCTTGCAATGTTTGACGCATATCCATCTGGTAGTTTCAGAGACTTTATCCATGTGCACACATCTTCATCTTGCTTTTTGGACAATGCGTACCTTGCATGCGGTTTGACCATCTTACCATTAGTAGTTTCATAAAGTTCTAATCCAGACGCTTACAAATATCTTTCATGTCCAACCGCGCCTTTATCATTATCTTTCGTCTTGCTCGCCAAACACCCATCACTTGTTAAACACATTGTCGAACACATTCTTCTCAATATGCATCACGCCTAGATTATAACGAATCAAATTTGTAGACCAATCAATAAGGCGCTTCCCAAAAGATGCTTCTCCAACTCAATTATGAGACACGCCAAACCCATCGATGATGTCGAGGCAATCTTACCGAATGGGATGACCGATAATCTCATCACACGGTCACGCATCTCTGTCCCCCCGACAACATGCGGTGTTGGCATATCATGATCTTTTTCTTTTTCCTGAGTGTTCTCTGCTTTTTTCAAACGGGTGATCTACCTAAGAAAGAAACGATTTATGACAATCAAACCAGCATGGCTTTCGACCATTTGATAGATTGAAAGACTTTGTACGACCCATACAATATGGACAAGTCAACTTCCCGTGTGTATTCTATCCAGATAAAATACCATAAGCAGGAAAGTCACTTATGGTCCACATAACCGTTGCCCAAAGGTTGAAATTTGTTTTCATGGAAACATCCCAAGTCTGTACTCCATCCTCCTACAATACCTTCAACTCGTCTATAAGAGGTCTCAAGTAAACATCTAGGTTCTTTCCAAGACTCTTGGGACCAGGAATCACGAGTGAAAGAAACAAGTATGGTTGTTTCATACACATCCAAGAAGGCAAGTTATACGGAGTAACAATCACATGCCAGCAGGAGTACGGAATAGCTGAGTGGCCGAACGGGTTGAAACCATCAGTGGACAATCCAAACCTCACATTTCTAGGTTCCAATGCAAACCCCAGATGTGCTAAGTTGAAATCTTTCCAAGCTTGCCCATCTGCGGGATGGTTCAGTTCTCCATCTTGGGTTGGAGATTTCGCATGCCAAGTCATATGTTTAGCTGTTCTTGAAGACATGTACAATCTTTTGAGACGAGATGTAATTGGAAAATACCTTTAAATCTTAAAAGGTATATTCATCTTTTTTGTAGTCACACCCTCTTTATTTGGCCTAAATCGATCATGACTGCAAAACGTGCACTTTTTCTTCTATTCATTTTCCTTATAAAACAACATGCAATCGTTCGGACATGCATCAATTTTTTGATATCCAAGACCTAACTTCTTCGCCATTTTTTTACAATAGTAGTAGTTATCGGGCAATTTTTCACCGATAGGCAACATACTCTTAATGGCCCTCAAGAGTGACTCAAAACACTCATGGCTCATGTTGTGATCAGCCTTGATGTTAAGTAATGTCGCCACTGTAGACAATGTAGTGTGCTTCATGCAACCATGCCACAACGGTTCATTACCCTCGCCTAACAACTTAAAGAATGCTTTGGCATCGTAATTCATAGGTTGCTTCTCTGCCTTATTCCCAATCAAAATTCTACCTGAATATCATGAACCATGTCATTCATAATGATGGGTATTCTTTGCTGGATTGTGTATTTGTCGCGTTACCACTATCTCTTCTCTCCTTATTGTGCCACCAACATTCTTCGTAATTGTTCATGAACCCAGAAACAAGTAAATGATAGTTTACTATATCTCTATCCATATAATTTACATTCTTACACTTCAAAAAAGGACATCTTATCTTGTTCTAACCATTAACACATTCCGAGTGACTATACGATAATCTAGAAATACTTGGCAACCAAATTTCTAAATTCTCATTGTAAAGACCTATCCGGGCACTTGACTTTCGTCGTCTCATCCAACTATGATATGAATAGAGGTCCATAATACCACTTGGTACCTATGTTGACATGAATTATTGTATTCCCTCATTAGAGTTTTACAATTCAAATTTCAATGCCATATATGTACATATATAACATGAGTTTGCATCATATATATATGATTATTCTAGAATCAACAAGGATACATGCCAAAACAAATTTACACAGCTTAAAGCCAATAGATTCCTACATATTTTAATTGACACCAACCTAAAGCTAATAGATTCCTAGGGGTAGAATATGAATCATTGCATCATGCATGGTCTCTGATATGCATTGGGACAAGTCTAAATTACCCGACAAATGAAAAAATTTTAAGTGAGTCTCCCTATAATATGGACCATCCACATGCATTTGGGCATGCATACTTGACCATTTTTAAGCAATATAAGAGCAACAAGAATGTATAAGCAATTAACATAACATCACATATACTCATTGCCTTTATATATTCTAGGGTCTATATCTAAACATAACAAAAACTCTTCTACATAGGATGCAAGGTATTTTAAACATAACAGTCCCTAAGCCTTCAATTTTAAACATTATCACAGAATCTATTTGCTAGTCTTTTCAGTTATTTCTTTACTAGTCTTATTCCCACAAGATCTAATCATACGACATTTAATATATTGAACTATGCGGGACAAGATCAATGTTACTAATTGTTAGTAATTGAAAATCAGTCTTCGCACATGCATGAGATTCAATTGTTATGATTGATTCATTACTCATTATCACTCATTTGTCTTTTGAAACAAATGAGTTTAATCATGCCCCACAATATTTAAGCATGACTAAGCTAATTAGGTCAAATTGGTTAAGGTTGTGGATAAGATTTCCTCTTCAAAATATCATGGGAGACTTCTCAAGGAAGCCTCCCCTATCTTATCCCCAGTCACCTTATGGGCGAATAATATAATTGCATTTCTAATAAGATATAATTGCATTTCTAATAACAAATTTATTACAAGGGTGAATAATATAGTCTACGCCTAGCTAGCTTTGTCCTATCTACTAATAAATCAGTGAAGTCACAAATCGATTTGTGGGTTCCAACTCATTTTCAAAACACAGTAATCTATCAGCCAATAGGGCTTTTTGAGCTTCAAAAATGAACTGAAGCAAATCGGAAAACCAATTCCCTCATAAATTCAGGGCCCCAATATCAGTGAAATCACGTCTTAGAGGTAAGAAATTACCAATCATTTATAATTTCATCTAATCCTCGCAACAAATACCCACAATCAAACTACTCTCGGTTTCATTACAAGAATTGGGAATGCTTCAAGCAAATCTTCAAGTTTCAAAGAATATTTGAACAAAACAAACATATAAACAGAGTAAAGAAGTATTTTTTTAATCTATTGAAATAAGACCCAATTTTTTATAAAGATCGAGAAAATTACTAAGTCAGTAATTTCTTCTAGTGCCTAATTCTTCACTACATTTACAAGTATAAAGCTAATTTGGACACTCGCATATAATTAATAACAAAAAATTAATAAATAAACCTCAAATCACACGTTCTAGTAATTTTCTTTGTCCTGATAATGTTTTTTGTTCTCCTAATTTTCCCAAAAACCAAACAGATCGCATAAAGAACCAAAACAGAAAATACAAACATTACGATTTATCAATAAACATGGTGGCAGTGAAGTGTTTAAATGGCTTACCGGTGGTGGTGAAGCTTCGGCCGGCCGGTGATATTGGTGGTGAACCCTCTTCTCTTCTCCCCTTACTCCTTCTTCTCCCTATGCGTTTCTCCCTCTTTTTTTTCTTCTCGACTCATTCGAGCGAATGCCTGAATCTGATTCAGGTTATAAGGATCAGTGACCGCCATCAGCGACCGCATGCGGTCACTAATTTTTAATGACTTGGACATATCATAGGCCATTGCCAATGGATCGTGATATAAATCGGTCTTCGCGCGCAAAGTTTCGCACCAAATTTTGGGAGGAAATTTTTATCGTGACCGTCATCATCTATGCAGATCATCATTGATATAAACTAGCGACTAAAATCCTAGGCGGTCGCAGATAGCGATCGCTATTACTATTATCAGCGACCGGATATGGCGGTCGCTGATATCGTTGGTCGCAGATGACCCTTTTTCTTGTAGTGTAATTTAAAATTTTAGAACATGATGTGATATATTATTAGGGCTTTTAAGTTATTACATGTAAATTATAAATAATGTTACTTTTCAAACTCGATTAATATATTGTCTAAAGAAAAATTGAGTTTGATCATAATAATTTACGTGTATGCGTGACTCTTTTATTGTTAAAATTAATAATCAGCCCAACGGAGGATTATTAATTGAAACAATTAAAGATTAAGAAAAGTCACATAATGTTACATTTAATAAATAAAGATTTTAATTTTACCCAAAGGAAAAATTAGAATTAGAATTTATTAAATGGAATTTTATTGCATAAGTAACATGTTTATTTCGTTTCTGCCCAACGGTAATGCATGGATAAATGTGTTTTGCATTATATTATGGGGATGTTATTAGCATATTATTAATTGGACCAACGAAAGATTGATAATTATGCACCAAAGTCTCATTAAAATCTATTTTGGTGTTGTAAATAGATTTTATTTAACTAACTGTTTGCCCTACAGTTGGTTTTTATTATGATTAATTATTAATTATTGTTGTACATTGTGGATTTCTTTTAGTTTTTTGTAAGCATGTTTATGAGATTGATTATGTTTCGACATTGACTCCAACTACTATTTCTGGGTATCTCTCTGAAATTGAAAACTTTAATGAAACTAATTTTACTGCTTGAAAAGTGTAAATAAAAATTGTTCTCGGTACTATGGTTTTGGATTATGCACTACGAGTGGATCATCTTGTTCCACTTATAACTACTAGCTCAATTGAGCAAAAGGTTATTTATGAAAGTGGGAGCGATCCAACTGCATGTCCCTTATGATTATGAAAAACTCTATCACGACAGCCATTCGAGGAGTCATTCCTGACTTTGAGAATGTTAAAGAGTATTTAACATCAGTCGAGTAACAATTTAAGGGTTCTTCTACAACTCATGTAAGTACCCTTATTTTGAAAATGCTTACTAGCAGGTATAATGGGGTTAGTGGGTGCGCGAGCACATTATGATGATGAACGACATGGCCTTTAAATTAAAGGGTATGGACATGGCAATTTTGGAAGTTTTTTCTTATTCACTTCATTATGACTTCTCTTCCTGCACAGTTTGATCCATTTAAGATCAATTATAACACGCAGAAAGAAAAGTGGAAGATGAGCAAGTTAATCTCCACGTGCGTCCAGGATGAAGAAAGGCCTAAGGTTGAAAAAACTAATGTTGCTCATTTGACTACCACTGGATCCTATAAGAAGAAGACTTATAAAAATGGTAAAGGTTTTAAGAATAAGGATAAACCAATTTCTACTAAAACAAATAAGGCAAATTATTCAGATAATAACTCTGAGACATGTCCTAAATGTCACTTTTGTTAGAAGCAATGACATATTCAGAAAGAATGCCCTAAATTAAGAGAATGACTTGAAAAGAAAGGTATATCGTCCTTCAATTATGTAACTTATGAATCCTTTCTAATTGATGTTCTTTCTAATACATGGTGGCTTGACACTGATGCTATGGTTCACATTACTAATTCATTGCATGGATTCCTTTCATAGAAGACACTCCAAAAAGGGGAAAGAACCATTAAAGTTGGCAATGGAGAGTCTATACAAATTGAAGCTGTAAGAACTCTTCCTTTAATTTTGGAGAGTGGTTTCATCTTGTATTTATTTGATACACCTTTATGTTCCCAGTATGACACAAAATTTAATTTTTGTATCTAAACTTGACGTTGATGGATTTTCGTTTAAGTTTGGGAATAATAAAATAATTATTTATCATTACTCTCATATTATTGGTTATGGCTCTTTAGAGGGAAACCTCTATGAGATAAATTTGGATAATGTATTTTCTGAATCCTTGTTAGCAATGAATGTGACAGAAAATACCTCTAAAAGTGGAAATAAGAGAAAACTAGATAATGAGAATTCTTCAAAATTGTGGCATCAACGTTTAGGCCATATTTCAAAAGACAGAATGCAACGTCTTATAAAGGATGGAATTCTTCATTTACTAGATTTTTTTGATCTTGACCATTGTATTGAATGTATAAAAGAAAAATTTGTGAGAGGTAATAAGAAAGGAGCAACAAGAAGTAGTGCACATCTTGAGGTGATTCACATTGATATATGTGGACCATTTTCTCCAAGAATTGGTGGACACAAATCTTTCATTACGTTCATTGATGACTATTCTCATTATACTTATGTCTGCCTGATTAATGAAAATTTTAAATCACTAAATATGTTTAAAGTTTTCAAGGCTGAAGTTGAAAATCAACTTGACCGAAAAATTAAAGTAGTGAGATTAGATAGAGGCGGAGAATATTATGGTAAACACTCTGATATAGGTCATAGTCCTGGCCCATCTGCATCAGAATGGTGTAGCTGAGAGGCAAAATCGTACCCTTATGGATATGGTACGTAGTATGTTATGCAATTCTAGCTTACCTGTGTTTTTGTGAACTAAGACATTAAAGACAGCTGTTCATATTTTAAACAGGGTTCCTAGCAAATCTGTCCCTAACACTCCTTATGAAATTTGGACAGGTAGAAACCTAGTTTAAAATACTTACAGATGTGAAATTTTGTCAAATTGAGGCTAAGATTTTTAATCCACAAATAAAGAAACTTGACTCTAAAACCATTAGTTGCCATTTCATTGGATATCCTGAGAGATCTAAGGGTTTTCGATTTTACTGTCCCTCGCATACCACTAGAATTGTTGAGACTAGGCATGCAGAGTTTTAGAGAATGGTGATTTAAGTGGGAGTGGTGAGCTTAGAAAAATTGATCTTGAAGAAAATAGGTTTTATGTTTCTAATCTTGTAATTCAAGAGGGTGAGGCACAACAACCTTCTATTGAGGCGAATGATGCCCCTGAGACAGCTGAGCCACCACCTAATGTTGAACCTCACATTATTGAAAATCATATTCCTGAAATTTTGCAGCCTTTACGTAGGTCCGAAAGACCTGAAAAGCCTATTAATTTTGATGATTTTATAACCTATCTTAATGAGATTGACTATGATTCAAGTAAGATTAATGATCTTATCTCCTATAAAGAGGCCATTACGAGTGCTCAATCAACTCAATGGCTTGAAGCCATGAATGATGAGTTAAAATCAATGGAGATTAATAACGTTTAGGATCTTGAGGAATTACCAAAAGGTTTTAAACCTGTTGGTTGTAAGTGGGTCTCTAAGACCAAATTAGATCCTAAAGGGAACGTTAAAAGGAATAAAACTCGATTGGTTGCTAAGGGTTTCACTCAAAAAAGGAAGGTGTGGATTATAATGAAACTTTCTTTCCAGTATCCATGAAAGATTCATTTAGAATAGTCATGGCTTTAGTAGCTCATTATGATTTAGAGTTACATCAGATGGATGTTAAAACTGCATTCCTTAATGGTAACTTGCATGAGAATGTCTATATGGTATAACCAGAAGTTTTGGTTAAAGGTAAGGAACATATGATATGTAGATTTAAGAAGTCCATATATGGGTTAAAACAGGCTTCTCGACAATGGTATCTTAAGTTTCACGAGGTGATGAGTAATTTTGATTTTAAGAAAAAAAAATAGTGGATCAATGTATATACTTGAAGGTCAGTGGGAGTAAATTTTGTTATTCTTATTTTGTATGTTGATGATATACTACTTACAAGTAATAACTTAGACATGTTGCATAAGACTAAACGTTTCCTTTCTGGAAATTTTGATATAAAGGATCTCGGTGAAACCTCTTATGTTATAGGTATTAAAATTCAACGAGATAGGTCTTGCGTGATATTAGGATTGTCCCAAAGAGCTTATATTGACAAAGTTCTTAACAAATACAACATGCAAAATTGTTTCCCTACTGTCTCCCCTGTTGTTAAGGGTGACAAATTTTACTCATATCAATGTCCTAAGAATCACCTTGAACGTGATCAAATGAATCTTATTCCCTATACTTCTATGGTTGAGAATCTTATGTATGCTCAAGTTCGTACACGTTCAGATATAGCGTATGTAACTGGCATGCTTGGACGTTACCAGTTAAATCCAGGTTTGGATCACTGGAAAATAGCTAAAAAGGTTTTACGCTACTTATAGGGTACTAAGGATATTATAATTACATTTAGAAAACAGATAACCTTGAAGTTGTTGGTTATTCTGATTTTGATTTTGCTAAGTGTAAAGACGAAAAGAAATCTACATCAGGGTACATCTTTATGCTTTCAGGATGCCCTATTTCGTGGAGAACTCATAAGCAGGAGTTAACTACCACTTCCACGATGATGGCAAAATATGTGGCTTGTTATCATGCTACTTGTCACGCCGTATTATTGAGGAATCTTATTTCAGGACTTAAGGTTGTAGATTCCATTTCAAGGCCATTGAAAGTATTTTGTGATAATGATTCTGCTGTTAGTTTGTCCAACAACACCATTTCGAGTGGTGCTAGACTATACCTCGATACTAAGTACTTATTTGTCAGGGAAAGAGTTGAAGATCAAAACGTTGTTATTAAGTATATTAGTACGCATGATATGTTAGCGGATCCACTTACGAAAGGCTTACCGCCCAAGCTCTTTTTAGAGCATGTTGCCGTAACTGGTAGTCTTAATTAGTAAGTTATTTTGATGTAAGACAATAATTTTGAGCTCGTTGTTTTGAACTTCACATTATGTTTATGGTTTGCTATTCTCTTTATTGTGCACACTTGAGAACTTGTGAGCAAACGGTACGGTTATGTTTTGGACCATATGAATGAGTTTAATCAATTACCATTTATGTAAACTCTATTCATACCTGTTATGCTTAATGTTAATCTTTGTTCTAATAAAAGTACTAATTGTGTAACTAATGGGGATCTTATGTTAATAGCGACACAAAGATTGTATTAATTCGCATTGGTATTTTTATTTGAACAAGATGTAGCTATTAAATTAATACTTGGCCAAATTAATGATTGTAAGCGTTATGTTTTGTATATAAATAGTATTTCGGCCAAGTGGGAGAATGTTAGAATATTTTATTTCCTTATGCGGCCACTACTATTTATTTAATTATTGAGCTTACATATTGTATTAATTTAATCACTTTATTTATGGGCTTGGTAATTAATTATGTGGCCTATAAATTATATTCCTAATAATATTTGGTATAATGGGCCCTAAAATTTTATAATCTTGATGGACGATTTTGACCCTTAGCTATTCTATAAATAAAATAGTTAGAGTTTGGTCTCAATTGTCATCTCAAGAATTTTATTTACACACCTATACATCCATCTTAAAATTGAGAGACAACAAGACATTCGTCCCTAAAAGCCGGCGTGGCGCGATCTGTCTGAGGTGATTTCTAAAATTCATGCAAGTCTTTAATATTATGATTATTAATTTTATTTTATTCTATACTGCTGTATAATTTATTTAACACAACCGTCTAAATAAACTACATTAGCCGTACATGTTCAGGCATTTAAAGTACGTACTAGTAAATTAAATTAGGGAGTATTGGAAGATTTAAATTCAAGCATCTAAAGTATATATATATATATATTAGTAATAGTTGTATGTATTATTACTCCATCGTTTCACAATAATAATATTCTCATCTTTTATACTATCATCAAAATAAATGAGACTCGTTATTTACAACAAAAGATTATTTAGGTTTATTTTTATTTCTAATTAAAATGGAGAATATATGACATTTGTACGTGTTTTGATGCTAAATGGACCTTACGAATTAATGAGTAGCTCTATCTGGCGAAGCACTACAAATAGGAGAGAATAGAAATCTGCCTCTCCGGCAACCGCAATCAGGAGCCGGCGAACTCCGACAGTCCGACTGGCGACTGCAACGCAGCAACAGATCTGCCTCTCCCTCTTTACAGTTCACAACTCGTTCCGTCTCTCCCCTCTTTACAGTCACTCTCCGCCTCTGCGGCTCTGCCTGACTGCCTCTTTAGTTTCCTGTTTCTTCCCTGCTTCAGCCAATCAGCCGCGGCGCCGCCACTAGGTAACTGTGCTGTTGATATGTTTCATCCATCTTCCAAAACTTTGTGGTTTATTTTTTGATATTTTGTCATTGATTGCAGAAATTCTTCTGGATGGTCTTGGAAGTTTTTAAATTGGGGAAACTGGGAGGCACTGCTATTAAAGCCCTTTTAAAAGAAAGATGGAGAGAGTATATGTATCTAAGTTTTATTTATTTAGTGTTCCTAAAAATGGGATACTTATATTCTGAAATACATCTTTTTTTTTATTTTATTTCTTGCATCTTTACATGATTATATGTAAGTTTCGGTGAACAAAAAGCTGGAAAGCAATTCTTCCTACATGAACATTGAACTACAATAGCTCATATTTGTAGATTAATTTAATGTAAGAATTAAGATGCTACTATTCCTCAATACATATTGTTGGACCATAATCCTTTTCTTTATTGGTAAACTTAATGAAACTCCTCAGATCACATTATCTTTAATCACGATTGGTCCGAATGGTTTGGTAACTACTGATTATTTCATCGGTCCTTTCGGTTGGATCCTAAGATTTGAGTCATTTCCATTATTTGGAACTTACTAATCACCGAATTAATTTCATTATACAAATTCATCACTTAATCCAACTTTGACCGTAATCATTATGTCAGTGATAGTTGACTCTTTGTGTCTGCCACCTTCTGCATGGCATTAATGAGGATGAGACTTCGACTCAGATGAAGCCGATGTGAAAACAGATGGCGGCGGTGTGGAAGTAGAAAATTCTTACTTTAATACCGAAATGACCGGGAGTGGGGAAAAAGGTGTCGAGAGATGATGAGTGACACGATGGCACCGGACCTGGAGCGTGTATGGGCTAAGATCACATAAGAGGTAAATAAATACATTATTATTATCTCTCTTAGGACATTGTACATTATTTTCTTCATTGTTAAACTTGTGATCGCCGAATCTTGACTCTCACGCCGGAGCTATCCCCGACGGTCGGTAATCAAGCTTTTAGGTGTTGACTTGTTGAATCGTGCGGGATATCGGACGCGTTTTGGTGATTGGGACGACGGAGAAAGATCTTGGCGTTAACATTGGCGGCCAGAAGGAGGGACTCATTGGCCATTCGATGGTAGCCTTTTTTGCGGGTGGTCCTTATGAGTTTGTCGGCCCTTCGTGGTAAATGAAACGTCATTAGTGTTAGGAGGATCGGGTGGACTCGCTGGCCATTCGATGGTAGCCTTTTCGGCAGGTGGTCCTTATGAGTTTGTCAGGCCCTTCGTGGTAGACAAACGTCGTTGGTGTTAGGAGGTTCGGGTGGACTCGCTGGCCATTCGATGGTAGCCTTTTCGGCAGGTGGTCCTCAGACCTTGTCAGGCCTTTCGTGGTAGGCAATTGTCATCTTTTAGACCTTGTCAGGCCCTTTGGGGTAGGCAAGTGTCATCTTTTAGACTTTGTCAAGCCCTTCGTGGTAGGCAAATGTCATCTCTTGGTTTTGTTAGGCCTTTCGGGGTAAACAAATTCCTAATGAAGCGGATCTGTCTCACACTTCGGTAACTAATAAGTATCCCTTTACTTTATTACCTAAATTTTTTCTAAGTGTTGAGTTCGGGATGCCTCATTCTTTAACTTCATCTTATCTGTTACATGACATGTTTAGTTGTTACTTAACAGTTCGGATTCAGTCCATGAAAGAGTTTGTGCATCTTTCCAGTTAAATTAACATTGGAGTATTGGCAGAAAAAAAAATACACCGAAGTCATAAGGAATGAAGCCATTTTTCATTTATATTCAACTGATTACAATATTAGATAATTTGTACAAGTCCTATAAATTAAAGAAAGAAAAATAACAAAACAGAACATCGACTTCAGCGCCCATCATCGTCAAATCTCAAGAATTGAGAAAAGGATGGATCCAAGTTGGTTGCAGACAACTTTCTCCTTGCTACGACTTCTAGAGCTCGTAACTCTCGGAATATATCTTCATTATCTCCCCATTTATTTCGTCCAGAGTTTTGTACTCTTTGATATTTGTTTGCGAATGTCGCTTGGTTAAAGGAGGCCCAAGTCCCAAGAGCCTTGAGTTCTCGGATTTCTTCTTCGAGCTTTGTCGCTTTCTTATACGACGAGTCTCTGCGCTACTCCAATTTATGGATGGTCTTGGTCGATCTTAGCGTCGACCTTTAATTCCTCAATTTTCTCCATCCTTATCTCGCTTCTCTGAACCAAGTCAACATTCATTTTGACGATCTCCTCGTGCTGTGCTTTGGTTGACTTTAGTTCTTCATTGGAGGCCTTCACATCTCCCTTAGTTTGGGCTAACTCTTTTTGAAGACCTTCATTTGTATGAAGAAGCGCATTCACGCTGAGTCTTCTTTTAGCTGCCAGCGCACTTCGTAGGCATTCTCCTTCCTCGTGGCCTCTTCCTCGATTCGGCCGAGGGACCTCGACGCAGACGCCTTGAACACAAAGATTCGCCTATATATGTCCAATATTATTTGATCAGTTTTCAGATGTATAAGTATGAAGATAAATTCTGAAATAAAGAAGAAAACCGTTTACCTTCGCCAAGTAGCTCATGCCCTCGCTGAGTAAATCCCCGTTTGAACTATTCCCGAACCGATGATCGTCGGTTTCACGAACAAAGGTGTTGAACAGTTGGAAGGGAAAATGGGCATTGAATCGGGGCCACATCGTTGGGGAGGCCATGGCATCCTGTTGAAATTCGGTAGGTGGTTGTCTTGGAGGAGAAGGCGGGGGTTCATTGCGAATTGGCGAGAAGTCCACCTGTATGGTTTCGGGAGAGGGGGACCGAGCAGGGGTGCGTTCGGGGGTTGGTGAAGGTGCAAAAGATGAACTGGGGTGGCTGTCTGATGGATGTTTTCTTTTTCGGGATGGAGTGGGGATAGACCCGGTTGGTTCATCGTCGACACACGAATTTACGTGGGCGTAGTCGGAGGAATGACAAACCAGAAGAGGTGGGAACCTCTGAGCTCTTCTTGGCGGTCGGGGTTATCTTTAGTTCTTATTTTCTTTACATCGAAGGACCTTAGCCCGATCGTGCAAAGGAATATCAGCAGAGACTCCTCCTCACCGGTAGGTTCGAGGTTGGAGGATCGGGGTCGATTGAGAAGGTTGTTTGGGGTTGCTTGAAGTGTTTCGGGATCACTTTCGGGGTTTGTTTCGTTTGGGATTTGGATCGTTTGGCGGATCTTTTTTCTTGGCGAGGTCCGAGGTTTTCTTCGGTATGTTGGGTTCGCTTGGTTTGAGGTTCATCACCAAGGGAAGAAGTAGTTGGTGGATCGATGGTAGGGGATCAACCCGAAGATTCTTGACCAATGCTCTTCACTCGCATCCGCATTCATCCCTCGCTAAAAATCTTCCGTGTCTCTCACTTCAAGTGAGTCGACTTGATCGTAGACACACGCAAAAAACCATATATCGTAACTCGTATCATTCATACATCTCGAAATTATGTTACAAAGTTATTCAAACTTACATTTGTGATCATATAGCCAGGCTTGTTTGGTTAGAACTCCATTCTTTCGGAGGAATCTTCTTCAAAAAGTCTCGCCATCTCCTCACACGCCTTTCGGAGATGTCTCCAAAGTCGGCAGAGACCCGATCGTAAGTAGTCCAATCTGGAAGAGAAGAGATCTCTGTCCCGTGATAAATAACCACTTCTCGTACAACCCTCATTCTTTGGAAGGGTATCCATCGTGGGTCTCTCTCGAATCTGTGTTGGGTCTGGGAGACCGCTTGCTCAACATTTTGAAGCCTCGTTCTAGACCTACCGTAGAGAAGAGGGTGAAGAAGATGTCAACAGAGGGAGCAATCCCTAGTTCATGTGAAAATGATGAATGCCGGGATATGGATGTAGGAGTTGGGCCTTATTTGAGCAAAGCCACCACCTATGAACCCTGGGAGGTAACGATAAAGACATGGAGAGGTAAAGCGAACCCCATTTTCCAAGAAGGTGATGGTACGGTGACCCAACCGTCCGGTCATTGGTACATACGCTTCTTGTGAGTTAGGGCCTTATAAGCGTATATGTCGGGAATCGATAACGAGTCCTCGAGCATACATATTTCGATTCCGTGATCGAGGAATCGGATGTTGGCATGAGGAACCGCCTCCGCCCTTGAAGAAGTCGGAGGTGAGGCGAGGCGTAGGGATCGGAGAAGGATTTCCCCACGGTTGTTGATTGGGGTTGGAACTCGAACCCTCTTGGTTAGGGGTTCGGGTTGGGAGAAACGATCATCGGCTGTGAGAGTCGCACGAAGGGGAGAGTTTTGGCTAGAGGTTACGATCACCATTGTTAAGATTTCGTAAGCGGAAAAGAAGTTTGCGGAGGAGAAGAAAGCTCAAAGGTTCAAATTTCAAATTAAGCAGTAAAACCGCCAGAATTGGTAAAGTTTACCTTTTATACTGACAGTTACACGGTAATCAAGGGCGGCACATTTAATTCACTGCAATGATGATGAATGGGAAGAGGTTTCGTCCGTTTTTGGGTTTAAATATCTTCACCTGAGTGGGCTTCACGTCTGTTGGGCTTCCCACTTCTATTCCTCGATATCAATTTGGACCGATTTTGATGGGCTTTTAGTGAGTTTCACTTTGGATCTCTTGTGATTTATCATAATTACGTTATGTCGGGGCCTATATCTTGTTTATAGTCTTTCATTAAACATCCTGCTTAATAAAAGACTGAGGGGCAATGTTGAGCCATAATCCTTTTCCTTATTGGGCCAAACTTAATGGGCTCTCCTCGGATCACGTTATCTTAGTCCCGATTGGTCCGAATGGTTTGGGCCTGACTACTTGATTATTTCATTGGGTCCTTTTCGGTTGGATCCCATTATTTAGGGTCATTTCCATTATTTGGGCTTAGTCACTAAATTGGCCCATTATACAAATTGTCACTTAATCCAACTTTGACCGGTAATCATTATGTCAAGTGATAGTTGACTACTGTGTCTGCCACTTTTCTGCATGGCATTAATGAGGATGGGACTCAGATGACCTAATGGGCAAACAAGGCGGCGAGTGTGGAAGAGAGTCGCTTACTTTTGGTTTTGAAATGACCGGGAGTGGGGGAAAAGGTGTCAGGAGATGATAAGTGACACGGTAAACCAGGACTGGAGCATGTATGGGGCTAAGATCACATAAGAGGGTAAGTAACACATTATTATCATTATTATTCTCTTTCTCAGACATTAGACATTATTTTCTCTCCATTGTTAACCTTGTGATCACCGATACTGACTCTCACGCTGGAGCTATCCCCCACCTCGGTAGTCCAAAGCTTTTTTTGTGACTTGTTGAACTATGCAGGATATCGGACGCGTCTTGGTGATTGGGACGTGGAGAAAGATCTTGGCGTTAACACATATCTTTCCAAGAAATTGGATATTTTATTTACTATAATTTACATTCCAAAGAGAACATCCAGAAACAACTCAAAAGATTCTAGGAAAAATATTATTTGACTCTTAGCAATTGATGAAATTATTATGAAATGTTTAAATTGATGAAATTATTGATTAGCAATTGATGTTTTTATTTATACTAGATTATGGATAAATACTTGATTAAGCGACAAAGAACGGTTGATTCTTCTAATAATCAATTACCAAGTTCTAAAACAAGTGGTGATATTAATAATTCACGTGTGGAGTTCAATTCGAATAATTCACGTGTGGAGTTATTTGCTCTCACTCGTACAACTGAAAGAAGTTCTTCAAGCGTCAATAAATAATTTTTTTTATTGATGTATTTTGCCCCCCCTTAAATTATGTTCCGGTTCCGCCACTGCTCTCATTTTTAAAAAAACTAATCAAAGTGTATAAAATAATAATTTAGGGAAAATGTTCGGTGCATAAAATTGGTGTCATTTTCTTCGATCTTCTTCTATACATGAATGAAAGGAAAAAATAATAATTCCAGCTTCCCTATTTATTTTCTGTCCAGTAAAGGTAAGGGGTGTAGATATATCCCAAAATATTAAAAAGAAAAGAAAAGAAAAAAAAGAGGATGAAAGCTAACAGTATAACCCTTTATGAATAGAGACACACACATAAAGCTAAGGTGCACCAAAAGTTTCGAGGAAGCTCTGGTGACTATATATTTGGCCTTGGCAGAAATTAATTAATCATACAAGTTCTCTTCCACCTTCTCTCTATAATTAGCAGAAATATAAGTTTCAGTTGCACTTGCATTATCAACGACTAAGGGCCACACATTCATCCCATCCTTAATATTTACTTCATTATCCACACATATAATTCTCTTTATTTTCAAAAACACAGGCTAGCCAGCCCATACTAGTCATGTCTTCTCCCCTCTCCTTATTCTTCCTTACAATTTCACTTCTCATCCTCAACACATTCCCCGTTTATAACACAGAAAGTACGTACAATCTCTCTCTCTCTATATATATATATACATACACCAAACAGTTGAGGGAAAGGAGTTTTTTATACGTACTTGGGTTTTCCCGATTGTTTGGTGGATCAAACACTACTTATTTGTATCTAATGGACATATATATATATATATATATATATATATATATATATATATATATATATATGTCATTGAATTTAATGTTTTGTGGAAACGTACAGTGATTGATGAGAAGGTAGCTGGATTTAGTTATTCTGGTGGTAATGGGCCTAACAGATGGGGAAGCTTAAGCCCAAAATTCTCAGCATGCTCTAAAGGAAAAATGCAGTCTCCAATAGATATTGTGAAGGACAAGGCTTCTCCTGATAAGAAGTTGAAGCCCTTAAACAGAGACTACCGCCCTGTTAATGCTACTTTGGTTAACAATGGCTTCAATGTCGGGGTTTGTTAATTCTTTCATTCATCTTACATCCACTTCATTCATATATACTATCGTTCAGGAACGGAACGGACCAGTCCGTTTGAGAATCGGCTCTGCATTCATATATATATATATATATATATATATATATATATATATATATGTTGGGTGCGTGATATTTCTCCTATCGTAATTAAGAATGGATTGACGTACCACATATTCGCCAATTCATCGGCCTTCACTATCGGGTGTTGACATTATGGGATCTAATCACTTTATTATCTTTGTTAAGTCCTAATATTAGATCAAATCGGGTTAATTCCATCATATATTTAAATATCTACATCTTTTGACCGGTGATGAGGATAAAAGATATGACCAACCGATATCTTATACAGTATTAATGAGGATTGAACAGTTGGCACCATGATGAGAGGAGGATGGGATTAATGTGTGTCGGGAGGGTTAGTGGCACGAAACCGCGTCCCGTAGATATCATCATGTGAAGGAGTGTCTTCACGTTATGACGTCTTCATTCATAATCACATACACACAGAGAATTATTATCTCTCTCTCAATACACTGACATTTACATCCTCCATTTATTAACCTCATGAACACGATATATCGACTCTCACGCTCAGAAATATCCCCCTCGACGGACCCGTCAAAAGCTTTTGGTGTGTTCTTGTCATCGCGCAGATCGCGCGTCTTACGTGATTGGGACGTGGTAGGAGATCTTGGCGTTAACATTGGCGCTAGAAGGAGGGCTTTTTCTAGTGTTCTTGAGTTATCAATCACAATATTTCCAAATTGTTCTACATCTAAGTTATGGCACAAATCGGGGTTCTCGCTCGAGAGCCCACGACGGTTCAAGATGGTTGGTCTTTCACTGACAAAGAGCATGATCATGGCCGAAGGCAAGTAAAAGACACCCCGCCTAGAACTCGGCACCGAAGTGGTCAGGCTAATGAAGATGATGGACGAAGCAGATAGAGCTTTGGAGGTTCTCTTGGAGCGGAGCGAGGATGTAGCTGAGCGGAGCGAGGAGGTAACTGAGCAGAGCAAGGATATAGTTGTGCAGATTCTTGGATTCTTGAGTTTCGAGGACAAAGCGTTCAATTATGTCCATCCCGAAGATGTGGTACGCCTAAAGATGGACAACCGTGAGTTGGAAAGCGCCTATACACTTTGAGGACATGTCTCAAGGTGATCCTCACGACCAAAGAAGACCCAACCGCCATTTTCCTAATCGATCAAGAGGTACTCCACCCTATTGGTCTTGAGTGATTATGGTCTGAGCAGCGAGTAGATGAAGACCCAATGACCATTTTTCTAATCGATCAAGAGGGTACTCCACCCTATTGGTCTTCGTGGATTATAATTTGAATGCGTAGTAGATGAAGACCCAACAGCCCATTTTCCTAATTGATCAAGAGAGGTACTCCACCCTATCGATCTTCGTGGATTATGGTTCTGAGCGAGTAGATGAAGACCCAATAGCCATTTTCCTAATCGACCAAGAGGGTACTCCACCCTATTGGTCTTCGTGATTATAATCAAAGCGAGTAGATGAAGTCTCAACAACCATTTTCCTAATTGATCAAGAAGGGTATTCCGCCTTATCGGTTTCCGGATTATAGTCGTAGCAGACGAAGAAAGCGATCCGGGAGCATGCACCTCGAATCACAAATAAGGCATTCTCGCCGAGTATCTTCACCACCGTGATGAGAGTTTCACCAAGAGATCCGTAAATCACACTCCCCGAGGAGTCCACCGAGGCACACCACTCATAGATACTTTTCTTCGAGATGCCCATCTAAGGCTATCGTGTTCGATTCAAAGACACAAAATGCACCCATATTCCTAAGCATCCAAGAGGGTACCTCATCCTAGGGGTTCTCGGGACTATGGCACAAACAGACGAGGGAGCAATTCAAGAATATATTCACCCGAGAATGCAAAAAGGCATCTTTGAGTGTTCTCACCGCAACAAGGACTCATCACCAAAGCAAATCTATAAGTTCATGACTCTTGAAATCCGAACACTTCGGTGAATGTTTCCAGGTCGGTTGACATTATGGTCGAACAATTCTTTTCGGCGATAATAGTTAAAGAGAAGCGGAGAGTCCGATAAAGCCGTTGCGCTTCTTCAATGTAAGCGAGCTCGTGGACATTGTATGCAGATGGATATTCTATTTTGGACATCAAGACAAAGAAAGCTATCAAGGGGTCGATCACAATAATAATTCCGATTCTTGATGCATTATCGAAGTTGGCTACTACGGATGCTTATAACTTTGATGGCATATGGTGTCCTTTCTTCGATCGATGCCGCCTAAAGAAGATCAAGTACAAGAGTGTTAATTTTGCTCTCATCGATGAGAATCTTTATCGAAGGACCTTTTTCGTCATTGCATCGTCAAACATTTGGTTCCATCCGGCGAGTAGAAATTATGTTCTTCGAAATTCACAAAGACATCTCATGGCGATCATTCACCGAAATTGTTGGCTCATAAAGCGCTTCGGGTCGGATATTCATGAAAGAGGTATGGAAGTCAAGACGATTGCATGGTAGATTGGTGGCTCATCCACATTCACTTTTTCGCTATCGATCCCGGTCCTATTTGTCCTAAGGTCACAATGTTGTAAGGAGGTATGGTAGGACTCGCTGGCCATTCGATGGTAGCCCATTTATTTGTTACCCAGTATGGACAAATCATATGATCCTATATTGATTTTACCATGGTAAATCAAATCACTTTCTTGATTTATTATTTTGAAATAGTGTAAGGAGTATGGTAGACTCATTTGATTAATTAAGATGGTATTTATTTGTTAAGGTAAAATACTATGATCCTAATATTTCAAAATGGTAAGTCAATGTGGACCTATAAAATATTCATTTATTATTTTGAAATAATATTCGATTAATGGTCGTAGTTAAGGGGAATATTCAAAATCGTGGTTATAAAATATTCGTTATCATCGAAATATTCGTTTGGTGGTGGAATATTAAATGATGTGTGGGCCCCATAACTAAAAGTGATAACGATGAAGAAAAACGCACAAATATAAGTTTTTTTTAAATAACTACAGAAGTTATTCAAGTATCATTGTTGGAATACTCGGTGGTTAAAACACACTAATACGCCGTTGTTGAGCGAAGATTGCAGTATTGCACCAATTATTGATTCTTACGTAGAAGAAGGCACTACTCAATAATGGTTACAGAATTACCGCTCAAAGATTTTATCGAGTTAATAATTGTCGCGTTGATATTTTATATATCATCATTGTTTCAATAATTGTCATTACACAAGATTTTCTTTATCGAAGCAATAATTCATATTATCCTAATAATATTATTAGATAACATTATTGGCAATGTCTAGAAAGTTCTGCCTAAGGAGAGGTTTGGTCACCTAATCAAGGCTACCAAGAAGAAGAAATTTTATTGAAAGCCCTCTTCCCTTGAACCCACCTCAATTGTCAATATCAGGATTCAGAATATTATTTGTGAATAATTAATTATTGATTTATATGATGAGGAAAATATTGATTTTATGTGGATATAGATGGAGAAAATTTTTTAAAATGACAATTGTTGAAAATTAATATTTTATCTTTTTCTCGATAAAATAATTCATTTAAATATATTATTTTTAATAATATATTAATGGTGATATTTTTACAACGAATGTGGGATATATGAGTATATGA
Organism: Panax quinquefolius; assembly: GCA_020205615.1. Lineage (NCBI taxonomy): Eukaryota > Viridiplantae > Streptophyta > Magnoliopsida > Apiales > Araliaceae > Panax > Panax quinquefolius. The sequence continues at coordinate 30,610,684 of CM035161.1, forward strand.
GAGGAGGAAGAGTATTTTTGTTGCAATAAATGTTTAAAACATGTTAAACATGCTCATGGACCCCATTTATCGACCGAAATTTGATTATAAATGTAAAATCGCACGCGTTTGTGGATTTCTGGCCAATTTCTATTTGGAATTTGGAAAACTTTCTTCCGTAAAGTTGTAGAGAATTGAATTTCCTATAAAAACTCGCAAGATTCGAATTTTCTCAAGAAAGGGCTATTTATTATGAATTATTGAAGTTCAAAGTTCAAATAATTAATTTTTGTAAGTTTTAATTATTTATTTTATGAAAAACGTTTTTATCATTTCTTTTCTTCTAGAGGTTGGGATGTGGGAAATGTTGGGATATGATTTCCAAAGAGGCGTAGGAAATTTATTAATAATAATATATTTTATTAAATTTTCTGCTTTGTGTTCTAAGCATTTTCCTATAAATAGGTGCTTAGGTTAGAATTGAAAATCACACCGTAAACTCAAGTTTTCTCTCTATATTATCGAGTTTATTCTTGTGAGTATTTTGAGTATACTTTGAGTATTGCTATACTGGCAAGTCCAAGTCATCATAGACTATATCCTGTTTTTAAATAAGATCTTGATCTTTCGAGGTAAGTGATATTATTTTTTTTTCAGAATGATATTATTTCTTCAATATCATTATAATCGAAATATTGATCTGAAGTTTTTATCAAATTTGGAACTTTTTCATGCTCTAGGTTACTATTCATGAGTTACTATTCACGAGTTACTATTCATGAAGTTACTATTCACGAGTTATTCTATTCACGAAAGTATTCACGGTAGAATTCAGCGTGAAGATGTTTTTGTGAAATTTCTATCTTTTGGTGTCGAAAGTTACTATTCACGATACTAACTTTTATTCACGATACTATATTCACGATATCTGACTATTCACCAAAAATAAAATTTCTTCTTTCATTCTAAAATATCTATTCGGATACTAACTCATCAGATCCATGTTTTGATCATTCTTGAATTTTACACCACTACGATTATTTTTGAGGTATTTTCGACGTGATAAAACCAAAGTACGAATCCTTAATCCTTAATCCTCACATATTTTGTTTCAATCGATTCGCTTTTTGAAAAAAATATTTTTCATCATCCTCGCCTTAAATGATGATATTATGGAATATCTTCGGCCAGTAGTAAAAAAGATGAATGATTTCTTAAGAATATCTTCGGCCAGTCAGTGCAAAGATGAATGATTTCAAGAATATCTTTGGCGTTTAGTCTGCAAAGATGAACAAAGTGTTTAAATGAATACGACTAATCGATGAATATCTTTGGCCTCAGAAGTAAGCATGAATATTTGATTCCGTATGTATATCGATTGATGTTACAGTGATAAAAGATAGATGATGAACTTTTAAATTCATACATGTAAGATAGTAGTTTGCATTCTCTACTTAACTCTTCTAATGAATTATTATTTCAACCGCTAATATTGATTTAAAATTTGTTGCCTATCAGATTCTATTAGATTTTTCCTCGTCAAGACTAACGATAATTTGTCAGATATTATCTTAGTCATAATATTCTTTATCGAAGCTAGTTGAGCTCACCCTTTTCCTTTTTGTTCCATTTTCTCGTGAGGCGAGAATATAATGAGAAGTATGCAGCTGGGGGTAATGGAATGAAGGTTTTAGAAAGGATTGTTTAGTAGTCCTCACCATTTTTGTAAAATAATGTATCAATAAATGTGATGAGGATTTATTTGAGTATAGATATTGTCTGTAAGATAATATTTGTATTCAAACTCACAGCTTTACTCATTGTAATAATAAAGTTGTAGTTGCTTTCGCACTACGATTTGTAACCCGTAATAGGTGATGTATACCTATTTTGGGGCGCGCCACAATGGTATCGTAGCTAGGATACGATCTTCCAGCGAGATCGGGGAATAATCTAGAGGGGAGAGACGAGTAAATCCTTCGCTAAAGGTGTCCTACCTAAGCTTATTTGTTAGTTGGTCAAGATATATAGGATATTATGTGATATATTGATTTCTTAATTAACCCTTGTTTTATGACATGCGATTTGAGAATGTCGAATCGAGAATATTAACAATGAAAATGAGATCGTGAGACGCTCAGACTCACCAACGAGGAGAACGTGCAACAGTCGGCAATGTTCCTCCCGCGAACAACACCATCGAAAGCGATGATGAACGAGGGGATGTTTAGAAGTTTTTCAGCTTCATGCAAAATCGCATTTAGGGAAACTCGTGTTCAAAATACAGAGGAAATGATAAGAATTTCACCAAGTTGTCACAAACAAAGCGCTTCAAAGAGTCGGGACCACCGAATTTAAGGGAAAGCCGATCCGATCATCACATAAACACGGTCAAACAAATTACCAAGATATTCGATGTCTCTGGGATGCACGGAGAACGAAGGTTCCATTCGCCACCTTTATGTTCCGTGGCGGAAAGAATTCATCGGTGGAGTCTGCAAGAAGCGCACCTCCATCCAAATTTCGCACTCAAAGATGTCTTGGGAGACGTTTTCAGAACTATTTAATGACAAATACTTTCCCGAAAGTGTTCATTATAAGGCGAAGTGGAGTTCATCGATTGGAACAAAACAACACGACGGTGTCTCAAAGACGAGGCAAAGTTTGCAGAGTTATCCAGTGCTCAGACCTCATTTGGTGGAGAATGAGGAACGATGACGCGGATGTTTCTTAGAGGTTTGAAACCCCAGATACGCCAAGATCTCATTTCTCATAAATTTTCTCTATTCGGATGTTGTAAAATGTGGCTCAATTATTAGAAATGAGATAACGAGTACTGGCCAACCGAGGACCACAACCGTGATCGTACTCAGAGATAAAGAACAATGTAATAATGATAACCAAATGAGAGAAAGAAATGACGGACAAAATGGTAACCACTCCGTGGTAATCATGGCCATGAAAAAAAAGAAGAAGCGAGTCGAGGAGATTTTAAAAAGAGGAGATTTAACAACGACCATGTGAAGATGACAGTCACGCAAAAGAATCGGTTCTAAGGGAGGAGAACGACCACCCATTATATGCTATAAATGCGAAAAGAGGGACATATCACCAAACCGCCCACAACAGCTCAAGGTATGCTATAATTGTGGAAAGAAAGGACATATCGCCGAGATCAGACAAGAATAAAAACCTAGTTCAATGGGGATTCGGTGACTCAAAAGATCGTCCCAGTAAAAGTCAAAGTCAACGATTCCGGAAGAGCGCTTTGTTGTGATCGGTCAAATGCGAGGAACCCAAACGAGGTGATCACTGTAAGCTATTTATAAATTCTCACGAGTTTATACCTTACTTGATACCGGTATACCCATTCATTTATCTCTCCGCATGTGCTCAACGCTTAAACTCGACCGAGAAATTAGATTTCGACCTATCTCGTGGAAACTCCGTTAGAGAAACTTTCATCACATCCACCGCTTATAAATCTTGTTTCGATTCAAGTTGCACCATTACCTTACACCCGCTGACTTTATCTCTTTAAAGATACTTGCTTTTGATGTGATTTTAGGGATTGATCGGTTAACTACTCATCATGCCAAAATTGATTGTTTTCGTAAGGTCATAGTTTTCATATTCCTAACCAACCCGTTGTACGCAATTCAAGCAACTAAACCATTAAAATCAATCACCGCTATATCTAATCATAAAGCTATTCGCTTATTAAAAACGGATGTCAAGCTTTCTTAGCCCATGTTATGGATTTGAATAAAGACACGCCAAATTTGAATAATATTCCCGTTGTTATCGACTTTCCCGACGATTTCAAGAACTTCCTTGCCTACCCCCGTAACGTGAAGTCAATTCTTTATCGATCTTGAACCCGCATACAAAGCCCATTTCTAAAACCCCATATCGAATGGCTCCTATTGAACTTCAGAGTTAAAGGTCCAACTACGTGAATTGTTGGACATCTGCTTCATTCGCCCCAAGACATCTCCTCGGGTGCTCCTGCTTTATTCAAAGAAGAAAGACGGGGAGTATGCGATTTCAGATTGACTATCTGAATCAACCATGTCACCATCAAGAATAGTATCCTCACCTCGTATCGATTGACTTTGTTCGACCAAATTGCAAGGGGCACAATTCTTTTCAAAAATCGATCTTCGCTCGATATCATCAAATTTGAAGATTAGAATCGAGGATATTCCAAAGACCGCCTTCGTAACCTCCTAGATGGGCATTATGAATTCTTAGTCATGTCTTTCTGACTAACTAATGCTCCCCGCGGCTTTCATGGATACGATGAACCGAGTATTCAAGGAATATTTGATCAATTTGTTGTTGTCTTTTATTGATGACATCCTTATATATTCCAAAAGTCGTGAAGATCATGAGCACCATTTGAAGTTCGGTACTCCAAAGGCTTCGTGAAAACAAACTATATGCCAAATCAAGAAATGCGGAGTTCGCTTGAGGAAGTAGCATTCCTCGGGCACGCAGTGTCGAAACACACGAGTATCCGAGATCCCCAAGATCAAGCAATACAAAGTCGAGCAACCGCTTCCATGATCAAGACGTAGCTTTTTGGGCTTAATATTGTTATTATCTGAGATTCGTGGAAGGGTTTTCTAATCGCTACTCCATTAACTCAAATTAACTCCTAAGGATACAAAATTGCTTGGAGCGAAGAACGCGAGAAAAGTTTCCAAGAGCTTAAGAGGAGACTTATTTCTAAGACTGTTCTAACAACAATACCATCCGTTCTTGATGGATTTGTTATCTACACAAATATGCTTCGTGCAAAGGGTTAGGATGTGTTCTCATGCAACGGGGAAAAGTCATACCTACGCCTCGCGACAACTTAAAGAGTATGAGAGAGAATTATCCTACCATGATCTAGAGTCATAAGCAAAGCTGCTGCTAAAAATATGGAGGCACTATCTATATGGGGAGAAAGTGGAGATATATTCGCACCATAAAAGCCTTAAATATTTCTTCACTCAAAAGAACTCAACACGCTAAGCAATGACGCTGGCTCGAGCTATCGAAAGACTACGACCACACTTCATTCAATACCATCCGGTAAAGTTTAACGTGGTAGTATGACGATTGAAAGTAGAAGATCATATGCGGAACGAGTGCGATGATGTCATGATGTCAAGTATACGACAGAGCCAACTTTAATAGAAAAAGTTAAGGTCGCTTCAAGCCACCAATTCGGAAATGATGCGTATGAAGAAGAAAGTACAAGAAGGAGCTATTCCTAAGCGAGAATCGATGAAGAAGGAATACTTCGAGTCCACTCTAGACTTTCAGTGTTCCTAACGACTGATTTGAAGTACAAGATTATGATGGAGGCACACAATACGCCATTTGCAATCCATCTCGAAGTACTAAAATGTATCGTGATCTTCGACATACATTTTGGTGGAACAATATAGAGAGAGATTGCAAAGTTTATCTCGATGTGTTTAACTTCATAACGTAGTAAAGGCGAGCATCTAGTACCTAAGGGTCCGTCAGAAACCACTCGAGATTCCGAAATGGAAGTGGGAACACATTACCATGGATTTCGTTACTTTGTCTTCCTACGGCTTTCTCAAGGCATCAATGCTATTTGGGTTATTGTTGATAGATTAACCAAGTCTCGCTTCATTTTCTTGCCGACACGGAGACTTATTCCCTCGAACGCCTTGCTAGTATGTACGTGAATGAGATCAGTGAGGTCAGTATGGCATGCCTGTATCCATAGTTTTGGATCGCGACCCAAGATTCACTTCAAGATTTTGGGTTAGCTTAAAAAGCTATGGGCACGGATTTATGATTTAGTTCGTGATACCATCCCCAAACCAGACGACAATCGTAGAGGACTATTCAAACTTCAAGATTTATTAAGACTCGGTCCTAGACTTCAAGGGCAGTGGATAAGTATTTACCATCGTGGAATTCTCCTACAACAACAGCTTATCGTGCAAGTATAGGTGTGGCTCCATTCAAGCATTATATGGACGAAAAATGTCGCTTCCAATATGTTGGGATGAGGTGGGTGAAGCAACATTGTTGGGACCCGAAAGTTAAGACGTATGACTCACCGAAAAGATCCAAATGATTCGACAACGATACAAAACCAAGACAAGATCGACAAAAGAGTTATGCGATCTTCATCGAAAGGACGGGAATTTAATGTAGGGGATCATGTATTGTCATGAAGTCGCTTCCATGGAAGGGAGTTACAAGATTTGGGAAGAGAGGAAAGCTCAATCCACGATTTATCGTCCCATTTCAAATTCTCGACCGAGTAGAAATGTAGCCTATAAACTCATACCTCCGAGTATGTCTCGTGTTCATAATGTGTTTCACATATCCGCATTTCAGAATATGTGAAAGACCCAACCACGCTATTGAAGTTAGAACCGACGAGATAGTCAAGACTTAACGTATGGTGAGGTAGGTACCGCAAGATCTTGATAGAAGGAGCATGTCCCACGCCAAGAAAGGTCATACCACAAGTTAAAGTTTTGTGGAGGAATCATGCTATAGAGGAAATGACCTCGAATTGGAAACGAAATGAAAGCGAGGTATCCTCACCTTTTCAAACACTGTGTACGTATCGTCAATTTCGAGGACGAAATTTCATAAGGAGGGAGGTCAGAAGACCCTCAAATTTTTAAATAAAAAGAAATTTCCTTTATTTATTATTTTGAAATAAGTAAGGGTTGATTTGATTAATGTGGATAGTTAAGGGTTAAATACGCAAATATTTCAAAATAAGCAAGTGGTTATAAAATATTCATTATCGTCGGAATATTCGTTTGGTCGTGGAATATTCAGATCGCTTGGAATATTCGCAATATTCGCACGCAACATGACCATGTGTGGGCCCCATAACTGAAAGCGATTGGATGAAGAAAACGACAAATATAAGTTGTTTTTAAATAACTAACAGAGTTGTTATCAAGTATCATGCTGAATACTCTCTATGGTTAAAACACACTAATACGCCATTGTTCAACAAGAAGACACCAGATTGCACCAATTATCGATTCTTACGTAAGAAGGCACTACTCTCAATAATGGTTACGTGAATTATCGCTCAAGATTTTATCGAAGTTAATAATAATTGTCATTGATATTTTATATCATTGTTGTTTCAATAATCACATTACACAAAGATTTTTCTTATCGGCTAATAATTCATATTATCCTAATAATATTATTAGATAACATTATTGGCAATGTCTAGAAAGTTCTGCTCAAGGAGAGGTTTGGTCACCTAATCATACCAAGAAGTTAAAAATTCTTATCGAAAGCCCCCTCTTCCTCTGAACCCTCCTCATTGTCATATTATCAGATTCTCAGAATATTATTTGTGAATAATTAATTATTGATTTATATGATGAGGAAAATATTGATTTTATGTGGATATAGATGGAGAAAATTTTTAAAATGACAATTGTTGAAAATTAATATTTTATCTTTTTCCGATAAAATAATTCATTTAAATATATTATTTTAATAATATATTAATGGTGATATTTTTACAACGAATGTGGGATATATGAGTATACGAGGAGGAAGAGTATTTTTGTTGCAATAAATGTTTAAAACATGTTAAACATGCTCATGGACCCCATTTATCGACCGAAATTTGATTATAAATTGTAAAAATCGCCTGCTTGTGGATTTCTTAATTTTCTATTTGGAATTTGGAAAAACTTTCTTCTCGCAAAGTTGTAGAGAATTGAATTTCCTATAAAAACTCATGAGATTCAATTTTCTGATGAAAGGGCTATTTATTATGAATTATTGAAGTTCTAAAGTTCAAAATAATTGATTTTTGTAAGTTTTAATTATTTATTTTATGAAAAACGTTTTTTATCATTTCTTTCTACAAGGTTGGCATGTGGAAATGTTGGGATCTGATTTCCAAAAGAGGCGTAGGAAATTTATTAATAATAATATATTTAATTAGATTTTCTCGCTTTGGTGTTCTAAGCATTTTCCTATAAATAGGTGCTTAGGTTAGAATTGAAATCACACACCGTAAACTCAAGTTTTCTCTCTATATTATCGAAATTATTCTTGTGAGTATTTTGAGTATACTTTGAGTATTGCTATACTAAGCAAGTCCAAGTCATAGACTATATCCTGTTTCATTTCAATAAGAATCGATCTCTTTCGAGGTAAGGGATATTATTTTTTCAGAATGATATTATTTCTTCAATATCATTATATCAAATGTTGATCCAAGTTTTTATCAAATTTGGAACTTTTTCATGCCTCAGGTTACTATTCATGAAGTTACTATTCACGAAGTTATATTCATGAGTTATTATTCACGAAGTTACTATTCACGAGTACTATTCATTCAATTCATGAAGCGTGAAGATGTTTTTGTGGAATTTCTATCTTTTGGTGTCGAGTTACTATTCACGATATATCTGGCCTATTCACGTACGATACTTATTCAGACTATTCACGATACTAACTTATTCACCAAAAATAAAATTTCTTCTTTTCGTCTAAAATATCTATTCGGATACTAACTCGATCAGATCCATGTTTTGATCATTCTTGAATTTTACACCACTATGATTATTTTTGAGGTATTTTTTTGGGACGTGGATAAAACCAAGTACGAATCCTTAATCCTTAATCCTCACATTTTGTTTCACCGGATTCGCTTTTTTAAAAAATATTTTCATCATCCTCGCCTTAAATGATGATATTATGGAATATCTTTGGCCCAGTAAGTGCAAAGATGAATGATTTCTTAAGAATATCTTTGGCAGAAGTGCAAAGATGAATGATTTCTCAAGAATATCTTCGCCCGTAGTAGTCAAAAAGATGAACAGTGTTTTAAATGAATACGACTTAATCGATGAATATCTTTGGCTCAGAGTGCAAAGATGAATATTTGATTCCGATGTATATTGATTGATGTTACAGTGGATAAAAGATAGACGATGAACTTTTAAATTCATACATAGAAGATAGTAGTTTGCATTCTCTACTTAACTCTTCTAATGAATTATTATTTCACGCGAATATTGATTTAAAATTTGTCATTCTATCAGATTCTATTAGATTTTTCCTCGTGAAGACTAACGATAATTTGTTGTATATTATCTTAGTCATAATATTCTTTACCGAAATAGTTGAGCTCACCCTTTCCTTTTTTGTTCCATTTTTCTCGTGGAGGCTAGAATATAATGAAAGACGTAGCCTGGGTATGGAATGAATGTTTTAGAAAGGATTGTTTAGTAGTCCTCACCATTTTTGTAAAATAATGTATCAATAAATGTGATGAGGATTTATTTGAATGATATTGTACAGAAGATAATATTTGTATTCAAACTCACAGATTTAATAATAAAGTTGTAGTTGTTTTGTACCATATGATAATAGGTGATGTATACCTATTTTGGGGGTCACAAATGGGTCATTATCGATCCTCGGTCCTATTTGTCCTAAGGTCACATTGGTGTAAGGAGGTATGGTAGGACTAGTTGACCATTCGATGGTAGCCCATTTATTTGTTGCCCGGTAGGTGTAGACAAATCCTATGTTCTATATTGATTTTACCAAGGGTGGTAAGTCAATGGTCATAATTGATCCTTATATCTTGATCCTTATATCTTGGTCTTTATATACTTGTTCTACCCCTTAGTAGTAGTAGCGAAGATTTTGATGGTACAAGGAGGATCAAGATTCATTCACCTTTACATACGTGACCATCTCACACTTGAAAATGATAAGTATACATTACTTTATTTTGTTCAAGTGTTGAGTTCATTCATTCAATCTTGTTTCATTAAATTCTATCCATTAAATTTAGTTCACTTCATTTCATAAATTAACTCATTATATCGCCTTTATCTAGTTCATGTCCTAAGTTAAGTTCATACAGTTTAATTGATCTTGAATTATTGACAAGAAATGTTCACTCGTATAATAAGGCACGAAGTTGATATTTTAATATTAATTTGCTCACAACAAGTTAAAATTTTTACGAGAAAGTTCTACAACCTAAAGATAAGGAGAGGTCATCTTCAGCTTCTTCCTTGTCATCGTCACCATCTAAAGAGTCTAAAAGAGATGGATCTACCTGGCCCGAGCTTTTTCTTGCCTTTACTTGGCAGATTTCATATCCTTTGGCATACGTATGGACGATCTTATCTTATTGTTCAAATTTCAATTTTTTCTCGTATTCTGCTGGATCTCTTTACTGAAAGTCTTGATCGATGGCGGACCCTAAATCTAAGGGCGAAGCTCTTTGAGCTCTTCTTGAGCTTCGACGATGTACCCGGATGCTTTGATCCTTTAGCTTGACAGATCGACATTTATATCGTTGATGACCAATGAGTGGCCTTGGTCGTTTCAGGTTCTTCTTTGACCTTGTCGATATCCTTCCGGAGGCATTCATTGTTGAGAAGAACAATGTCAAGGTTGCTTCTTTCCTTTTGCCAAACACAGACTTCAGAATGGCTTTCTCCCTTCGACATTATCTTCGGCATTATCTTCGGTATCCTTTTCGGCTTCTTTGTATTTGGGACGGAAACACACGAAGACAGTGTTTACTTGCAGATGACCAATATTAATCGATTAGTTCAGATTGATGGTCAAATCTCAACTTCCTTTAGTCTGGTATTTCACTCCTCCACCCATCAGTTCCATGATGGAATTATTGCCGAACCGATGATCATCGGTGTCACCACAGCTTCGGGCCTAGATTCAGAAGAGAATGATTTTTGTGGCGAAGGTTTGGGTTATTCGAGAGGCGGTGAAATATTTGTTGTTATATGTTCGGACTAGAGCGGGCTCTTTAAATGGACTTCCAATCTTAATTTATGTTGCCATTTGATGTTCACCAAATGGGCTTCGGTAAGCCGTATTTTGGGCCTTCATTGGTCTTATATTAATTCCTTTTATCCTGAACAGAGTGCCATTTATAGTTTCCTATTAAACCTCTGTTTAATAAAAACTAGAAGGCAATGTTGAGTCGTGATATTTCTCCTATAGTAGAATGGATTGGGCTACATATTGATTAGTCCATTGGGTCTTCACTATTGGGTGTTGACATTATGGGATCTACTCACTTTATTATCTTTGTTAAGTCCTAATATTAGACCAAATCAGTGGGTTGACCCATCATATATTTAAATATCTACATCTTTGACCGGTGATGAGGACAAAGATATGGCCGACTGATATCTTACATGGTATTAATGAGGATCGACAATTGGCGGCGGTGACAGAGGGGATGGGATTAACAAAATGTCGGGAGGGTTAGTAGCGATAAACCGTGTCCCGTAGTATATCATGTGAAGAGGTCTTCCACAGCGGTACTTCTTCATTCATAATCACATACACACAGAGAATTATTATCTCTCTCTCAATACACTAGACATTACATCCTCCATTGTTAACCTTGTGAACACGTATACTGACTCTCACGCCTGAGCTATGCCCCGACGAACCCGCCGTCAAGATTTTGGTGTTGATTGTGTTTACTGTGCAGGATCAGGGCGTCTTACGTGATTGGGACGTGGCAGAAGATCTTGGCGTTAACAATATATATATATATATATATATATATATATAAGAGACCGATTCATAGTCAACGCTGTAGAGATAATATAAAATTATTCTTACAACAAATCTCAGTCGTTTATGCACGAATCGAACGGTAAAAAGGATCTCCAATTCGGCGTTTTTTGTGTAGGTACCCGCATTTTAATACGGCGAATTAGATTATATCCAAAATACCCATCGTCAATTCATAGTTTAAAACTATGAACACTAGATATGCCTCCCTTTGAAGACGAAGCCGTTTTTGGTTTGCGGGATGCTGAGTGTTATATAAAATTGTCAACAATTTATCTGCGTTTTTCATAGTATGACTTTTATATTTCATCTCATTTTTGCAGTAGCGATATAGATTTAGAAGATTTCGATTTAAAGCTGTGACGCCCCCAAAATAGGTATACACAACACCCATTCTGAGTCGCCAAATACATGGTACAAAAAAGAACTACAACTTCAATAATAAAATGTCGTGTGAAATACGACAATATATATCTGTGAGTTTAAATACAAATATTATCTTCTGATAATATCTATACTCAAATAAATCCTCATCACATTTATTGATACATTATTTTACAAAAATGGTGAGGACTACTAAACAACTCTCTCTAACCTTCATTCCATACCTTTGACTAAGACTCGCTACATTCTCGCCTCCCGAGAAGAAAAAATGGAACAACAAGGAAAAGGGTGAGCTCAACTAGCCCAAGAAGAATATTACGACTAAGATAATATACAACAAATTATCGTTAGTCTCCAACAGGAAAAAATCGATAGAATACAATGATAACAAGTTTTAGATCAATATTCGCAATGAAATAATAATTCATGTAAGAGTTACGTAGAGAATGAAATCTACTATAATCTATGAATTTAATAAATTCATCATCAATATTTTATCCTCGTAACATCAATCAATATTCATCTCAAATCAAATATTCATCTTTGCACTACAAAGCCAAAGATATTCATCAATCCATTATGTTCATCTCAACACTGCTCATCTTTGCACTAAAGGCCAAAGATATTCATCACCACATGTTCATTTAAACACTGCTCATCTTTGCACTACAGCCAAAGATATTCTTCAGAAATCATTCATCTTTGCACACTACGTGCCAAAGATATTCAATAATATCATCATTTAAGACCGAGGATGATGAAAAATATTTTAAAGAAACGAATCCAAAGGAAACAAAATGACAAGGATTAAGGATTAAGGATTCGTGATTTGTTTTTATCCATGTCCAACAATACCTCAAAAATAATCATAGTGGTGTAAAATTCAAGAATGATCAAAACATGGATACAATCAAAGCTAGTATCCAAAATAGATATTTTGGACTTAAAAGAAGAAATTTTATTTTTCGATGAATAAAGTGTCAGATATCGTGAATAGTCAGATATCGTGAATAAAGGCCGTGATACGTGAATAGAATCTCAGACACCAAAAGATAGAAATTCCACAAAAAACATTTTCACGCTTCATTTAATAGTACTCGTGAATAAGAACTCGTGAATAAGAACTCATGAATAAGAACTCGTGAATAAGAACTCATGAATAGTAACTCCCGACATGAAAAAGTTCCAAATTTGATAAAAACTTCAGATCAATATTTCAAAGATAATGATATCAAGAAATAATATCATTACGAAAAAAATAATATCCCTTACCTCAAAGAATCAAGATTTCTAAGGAAAGATCAAGTGATGTCGAATGAAACTTCAGACCAATAAAGAACTCTCAAAGTATCTAAATACTCACAAAATACGCCAATAATATAGAGAGAGAGAGAGAAAACTTTGTTTCGGTGTGATTTTCAATTCTAACTTAGCCTCTATTTATAGGAAAATGTTAGCCCACCAAGGCATTTTGACCAAGCACCGATGGCTTTTTACCGCTACTATTGCCACCCACCACATTTGAAATAAAATTCAAAGACATTTTTTCACCAACCACAAGTGGGGCCCACTCAATTCTAGAATTTTCCACCAAAATCAATTATAACCCTACTTTCCTAATCAAACACCTCTTAAAATTTATAACAAATCATTCGCTCATTTTAATTGCTCAAAATTTGTGGACATATACTCAACTTATATATGTATAACATATCCAAAAATTACAACGATCCAACTATTTGATTAAATATTATAACTCACACAATAAAGCTATAATAACACCGATTTGATCTTTTAATACCTCCAATCCGACAAAATACAAATAAAACATCTCAAAGATTAATTCCTTCATTAATAACCACATAAATAAATCCATCATTTATATTCATATAAAATAAATATTTCCTTATCATATGAATCAATAATTAATTATTCACAAATAATATTACGTAATCACATTTACGACAACCAAAGCCGCTCCTCAGAAAGAGGGGCTTTCCAATAAGGATCTCTCCTCATCGGGCGCCGCAATTAGGTGACCAAACCTCTCCTTAGATGTAACTTTCTAGACATCGCCAATAATGTTATCTAATAATATTATTCAAATAATATGAATTATCGATCCGATAATGGGAAATCAGCAAAAGGACAATTATCGAACAACAATAATATAAAATATCAACGCAAAGAATTATCAATCAATAAAATAAAATATCAACAAGAATTATCGTGAAAAATTATCGAGTAAAGGCCATTTTACGTAAGGATCAATAATTCAACAATATCAATATACCGTGCTATCAAGCAACCAATGCCAGACATCAGATTTTTAACCAATCGGGTATTCCAATGCCTTAAATTCAGAATAACTACGCCGTTATTTTTAACCAACTTATATTTGTCGCTTTCCTCATCCAATCGCTTTCACATGGGGGCCCACACATGGTCATACCACTGTCAGCATTTAATATTCCCCCGACAAAGACGTAATATTCCACGACCAAACGAATATTCCCCACAACAATGAATATTTTATAACCACTTGCTTATTTTGAAATATTTATGATTTAACCCTTAACTATCCACATTAATCAAATCAACCTTACTATTTCAAAATAATAAATAAAGGAAATTCCTTTTATTTAAAAAAATTTCGGTCTTACAACCTCCCTCCTTATGAAATTTCGTCCTCGAAATCGACGTGACGACGACTGGTGTTTTGAAAAGGTGAGATACCTCGCTTTCATTTCCGCTTTCCAACTCCCCAGTCATTTCCTCTATAAAGATGGTTTCTCCACAAAACTTTAACTTGTGGTATAACCTTTCATACAGTAGGATATGCTCCTTCCTATCCAAAATCTTGACAGTACCTCCTCATACGTTAGGTCTTCTGCTATCTCGTCCTGGTTTCTAACTCAATGACATAGTTCGGTCGTCCACATATTTACGTAACATCGATACGTGAAAAACGTTATGAACACGCCATCATACTTGGCGGTAAAAACGAGTCTATAGGCCACAGCCCCTATTCGATCGAGAATTTCAACCGGATTAATAAATCAAGGTTTAAGCTTTCCTCACCTCACCGATTCTCTCACTTTTGAAATAACAACTTCTCAGCACCTCCTTCTTCAAATTCATCATTCCGGTGTGTAGCTTGAATAAATTTTAACTTTATCGATTAAAGTCGATTATACTCAGATATCATCACGCATCAGATATCATCACGTGGGTACCTAGAGTTTTCATCTCCATCTCTATTTGTCAGATATTATACGAAATGAGACTTTGATAATATCGTACTCAGATTTGTATACGATCTTCTACTCAACACGCCACCACCACGCTCGCTTTTCCAGATGGCATGGTCGTAACACGTAATTGAAATGAGTCTCCTCTCGAAGTTCTTCAAGCTCTTCCCACATTCCTCGCTTCCATTCAATTTTTATCTCTACGAGTCACCACGTTAATGGAATAGCGATTCGAGAATATCCTTCAACGAATCTCCGATAATAACCAACTAAGCTTCTGTAAAGCTACGATTTCGATTATCGACTTTAGGTTGTTCTCAATCGCGACTCATATCCCAACCTAGGATAAGACGTTACAATGACACCTATCAGGCTTTACTATCGCATCGAATATGGTGTCCCTTACGGAGAGTCTCCGCTTAGTGAATTCCACAAAGGAAGTCACAAGATAAAGGCTCAGTACCAAATTTATAGTTGAATTTTTAACTCCTCAAGTTCAATAGAGCCATTCGATATGAGATTTTAGAAATGAGTTTTGTACCGGTTCAAAGTCGATACAAAATTTAATATCGCTTTGGGAGTAAGCCAAGAAATTCTTCAGAAATATACGTCAGAAAAAATCAATAACAACAAGAATATTATTCAAATCGACGTTGTCTTTATTCAAATCCATAACACGGACTAAGAAAACTCGACATCCGTAATAAACGAACGACTTCACGGCTTGATATGAAAATTTTTTACTACAATGGTTTGATTGCTTGAATTCAATAACAAAGTTGCTTAGGAATATGAAAACTAACAACCTTACAAAAGCAATCAATTTGGCGTGATGAGTAGTTAACCTTAAAATCACATCAAAAGCAAATATCTCTATAAAATAACGTTAACAGTAAATGTGATAAAGGCCAACTCAATCAAGCAAGATTTCTAAACAACGGATGTAATGAAAGTTTCTCCTAACTGAGTCTCCATAACAGTCAAAGTCTAATTTCTCCGTAGTCAAGTTCAAACGCTGAAAGCGCAAGCAAGAGAGATAAAAGAAACGGGTAGAACCCAGATTCAAGTAAGGTATAAACTTCGCAAGAATTTATAATTAACTAACCCGTATAACTTTGTTCGTTCCTCGATTTTTCGACCGGCCACGACAAACGCTTCTTCCAAATCGCTGACTTTCGACTTTTCTCGACATCCTTTTGAGTCACCATTCCCACTGGATCGGGTTTTGATATCGCATAATCTCGAGCGATATGTCCTTCTTTTTTTCCACAATTATAAAGCATACCTTAAACTGTTGTGGGCGCTTTGGTGATATGTCCTCTTCCCGCATTTATAACATACGACCGGTGGTGGTCTTTCTCCTCCTTAGAACCAATTCACTTGCAGACCGACGCCTTCATACGGTCGTTATTAAATCTCCTTTTTAAAATCTCTTCCCACTCGCTTTTCTATTTTCACGGCCACGATTACCACCGAGTGGTTACCGCCTTGTCCGTATTCTTCTTTCTCCACCGGTTATCGTTATTCGATGAATGCTATCTTCTTGATATGATCCTCGTTATGGTCCCTCATTGAACGTATTTCGTTATCTCGCCTAACAACCGAGCCCCGCTGACAACATCCTAATAGAGAAAATTTATGAGAAATGAGATACTCGACGACGCCGGGTTTCAAACCTCTCGAAACATCCGCCATACGCTCCTCATTCTCCACCAAATGAGGTGTAAACTAGATAACTCCGCTAACTTCGCCAGACCGGGATACCGCCATGTTATTCTCGCCCAGTCTAATAAACTCCACTTCCTTCATACGACGAATACTTTCGTGGAAGTACTTGTCATTGAACTGCTTTCAAACGTCTCCCACGATACGCCGAAAGTGCAATTGATGGGTACGCTTCACGATTCCCACCAAGAATCGCTTCGCCACTTTAATAAAAGTAGCGAATGGAACTTTCGTTTCTCTCGCGCATCCCAAGACATCGAATATCTTGGTAATTTGCTTGACCCATGTTTCCGCCATGATCGGATCCGGCTTTCCCCGCAATTCTGTGTGGTCCCAACTTTTGAATCGCTTTCGCCGTGACCACCCGTGAATCGCTATCATCTCCTCCTCAGATTTTGAACACGAGTCTCCTCGTCTGATTTTTGCATGAATCGCAAAAAAACTTCTAAACATCCCCTCGCTCATCATCTCGCTTCATGGTGTTATTCACAGAGGTATATTGCCACTGTTGACGCTCTCCTCGCTGGTAAAGACAGCATCTCCACTATCTCATTTACACCACTATTAATATTCTCACGACATTCTCAATTCATCATAAAACAAGGGTTAATTAAGGAAATCAATCACATAATATCCCTATATATATCGACTAACTAACAAATAAGCTTTAGTAGGACACACTAGCAAAGGATTTACTCTGCCTCTCCCTCCTAGTTCTATTCCCCGATCTCCGCCAGAGATCATATCCCTAAGCTCGATATTAACCGTGACGCCCCCAAAATAGGTATACACAACACCCATTCTCGAGTCGCCAAATACATGGTACAAAGCAACAACTACAACTTCAATAATATAAATGTCGTAGAAATACGACAATATATATTCATGAGTTTAAATACAAATATTATCTTCTGATAATATCTATACTCAAATAAATCCTCATCACATTTATCGATACATTATTTTACAAAATGGTGAGGACTACTAAACAACTCTCTCTCTAGAACCTTCATTCCATACCCCGACTAAGACTTCGCTACATTCTCGCCTCCCGAGAAGAAAAATGGAACAACAAGGAAAAGGGTGAGCTCAACTAGCCCAAGAAGAATATTACGACTAAGATAATATACAACAAATTATCGTTAGTCTCCAACAGGAAAAATCTGATGTAATACAATAGACAACAAGTTTCGTATCAATATTCGCAATGAAAATAATAATTCATGTAAGAGTTACGTAGAGAATGAAATCTACTATAATCTATGAATTTAATAAATTCATCATCAATATTTTATCCTCGTAACATCAATCAATATTCATCTCAAATCAAATATTCATCTTTGCACTACAGTGCCAAAGATATTCATCAATCCCATCATGTTCATCTCAACACTGCTCATCTTTTTGCACTAAAGGCCAAAGATATTCATCACCTATTCATGTTCATTTAAACACCTCTCATCTTCATCACTACATGTGCCAAAGATATTCTTCAGAATCATTCATCTTCAGACTACAAGTGCCAAAGATATTCAATAATATCATCATTTAAGACCGAGGATGATGAAAATATTTTTAAAGAACGAATCCAAAGGAAACAAAATGACAAGGATTAAGGATTAAGGATTCGTGATTTTGTTTTATCCATGTCCAACAATACCTCAAAAATAATCATAGTGGTGTAAAATTCAAGAATGATCAAAACATGGATACAATCAAAACTAGTATCCAAAATAGATATTTTGACTTAAAAGAAGAAATTTTATTTTTCGATGAATAAAGGTCAGATATCGTGAATAAGGTCAGATATCACGTGAATAAAGGCCAGATACGTGAATAAGAATCTCACACCAAAAGATAGAAATTCCACAAAAAAACATTTTCACGCTTCACTTAATAAGACTCGTGAATAAGAACTCGTGAATAAGAAACTCATGAATAAGAACTCGTGAATAAGAACTCATGAATAGTAACCTCTGACATGAAAAAGTTCCAAATTTGATAAAAACTTCAGATCAATATTTCAAAGATAATGATATCAAGAAATAATATCATTACGAAAAAAATAATATCCCTTACCTCAAAGAATCAAGATTTCTAAGGAAAGATCTAAGTGATGCCGAAATGAAACTTGATCTTAATAAAGAACTCTCAAAGTATCTAAATACTCACAAAATACGCCAATAATATAGAGAGAAAGAGAGAAAACTTTGTTTCGTGTGATTTTCAATTCTAACTTAGCCCTCTATTTATAGAAAATGTTAGCCCGCCAAGCAGCACTTCGACTTTACACCGATGGCTTTTACCGCTACTATTGCCACCCACCACATTTGAAATAAAATTCAAACACATTTTTTCACCAACCACAAGTGGGGCCCACTCAATTCTAGAATTTTCCACCAAAATCAATTATAACCCTACTTTCCTAATCAAACACCTCTTAAAATTTATAACAAATCATTCGCTTCATTTTAATTGCTCAAAATTTGTGGACATATACTCAACTTATATATGTATAACATATCCAAAAATTACAACGATCCAACTATTTGGATTAAATATTATAACTCACACAATAAAGCTATAATAACACCGATTTGATCTTTTAATACCTCCAATCCGGCAAAAATACAAATAAAACATCTCAACATTAATTCCTTCATTAATAACCACATAAATAAATCCATCATTTATATTCATATAAAATAAATATTTTCTTATCATATGAATCAATAATTAATTATTCACAAATAATATTACGTAATCACATTTATGACAACCGTGCCGCTCCTCAGAAAGAGGGGCTTTCCAATAAGGATCTCTCCTCATCGCGCGCAATTAGGTGACCAAACCTCTCCTTGATGTAACTTTCTAGACATCGCTAATAATGTTATCTAATAATATTATTCAAATAATATGAATTATTGATCCGATAATGGAAATATCAGTGCAAAGTGACAATTATCGAACAACAATAATATAAAATATCAACGCAAAGAATTATCAATCAATAAAATAAAATATCAAATAAAGAATTCATCGTGAAAAATTATCGAGTAGGCCATTTTACGTAAGGATCAATAATTCAACAATACTGCAATACCGTATGCTATCGCTAACCACGCCAGACATCAGTATTTTAACCAACGGGTATTCCAACAAATTTTAATTCAGAATAACTACGCCAAGTTATTTTTAACCAACTTATATTTGTCGCTTTCCTCATCCAATCGCTTTTCACATGGGGGCTCCATATTATTTCATGGGCCATTACCGCATTTAATATTCCCCGACAAAGATTAATATTCCACGACCAAACGAATATTCCCCAACAACAATGAATATTTTATAACCACTTGCTTATTTTGAAATATTTAATTTAACCCTTAACTATCCACATTAATCAAATCAACCCTTACTATTTCAAAATAATAAATAAAGGAAATTCCTTTTTATTTAAAAAAATTTCGGGGTCTTACAAAAGCTATTAAATCTTTCATTTCTTCTTGTATATTATTGTTCTTACTGATTTATGTAATCTGGGCTGATAAAAAACATGCATGGTTAAACAATTGCAAGAATATATACTGTAATATTATAATAAAACATTTCACTCAAATGCTAGATTTCATTTGTTTAGTCACGCATGTTTTTTATCAGCCTAGATAACATGAATCTTCAACAAAAATATGCAAAAACGACGTAATGGAAGAACATGTTTTCTACTAATTTTTATTTTTACTTCAAATCCAACACGTTTCGCATATTTTTTATAAATTTTTTTTTAGAATTTTCCAACATATTAAAAAATTGACCAACACAACGAATGATATCATCAACTAAACTTGTTACATCATTATTATGATTCAATTCTTACTCAGTACTTGAAATTAAATGAAATAAATCTTCAGCAAACAAATTAGTGGCAAAACAAAGGAATTACTTTGTAAAAATTAAATTATAGATTATCGATTTTTGCCCATATTTGTTGCCTAGTATGCTTACTAATAGGCTAAGTTTTCTCAATCGTATGAGCAAGTAAGAAAAAAAATGATCTTGTATGCTCAGTACTTGTTATGTTTTTTGAAATTGATTAAACCTTTACGCGTAAAAGTGACGAGAAAATGGGATCAATTAGGATAATCAGATTTGGTCTTCTGTTCGTATTTTAATTTAGCTTTGAATATTTTTGTTCTAGATTGTATTAGTATCGTAAAGTTGGATATATGACTGTTAAGAAAAATGAGGTTGTCACTAATGATTAAGATAATAATATTAAGAGAAAGAGAAGAGGGACTTTATTGATAGAACATAATTAGCTTGTGTTTACTCTTGAACTGAATCACAATCATGAATTTGTCCCCAACTAAAGTTTTACAAATTTAAACACACAAAAATATTTCAACAATTGTTAGAGATTTGATTGAAATCCTTAATAATGTTGGGATTGACCCAAGTAGGATTGTAACGACCCCAAAATAGGTCCAGTCCATCCAACCCATTCTGAGTCGCCAAATATATGGTACGAAAACAACTATAACTTTATTACAACAATTGTCGTGCAAAAAATACAACAACACATATTTCATGAGTTTGGATATAAATATATACCAACCGTGAAGACGTCACAATGACACCTTACATAAAGGTATAGTCAAAAAAAATTTAGAAATTAGAATCTTTGGGAAGTGCTCAAGAAACCTTCGATATACGGGAGGCCATGCTTTTGGGTTATGGTAGATATCATATGGCCACGTAATTATCCTTGGTCAATCTAATAGACCCCAAAGAAAAACGAGAAGATTACTATCGTATTCTTCCCAATGGCGAGTCTTCTTCGACATATCATTATCTCCACTGCCTCTAATCGGGTATTATACTCCAAACAAACACCAAGATTATATAAGTAGTGCTTGTAAATATACTCAAAGAAGTGGATGAAGACAACCATGTCTTATGATAACACGTTTGTATGTCAATAGACATCTTGTATGATAGTGACAAAACACCTTTCAAAGTTGGGTTCGCCACACCCTATTTAATTCACCAAAATAACTATTAAATGATGTATAAAATACAACACACTAAAGCCCTCAATAAAATTATTTTCATACTCTTTTAGGAGAACCTCAACAACTATAGATCACCGTTCTATTCCCTTGTTATCCCCGCCAACCCAAAATACACTTTTATTACACGAAAGGAATTGTGAAACAAAAGGGTGAGCACAACTAGCTCAAGAAAGAATATTATGACTAAAGATAAATAAATTATCAATAGTCTTCATCAAGAATGAATCGTAGATTTAGAACATACGGTAGATGATAAAACTTTTCAACCATAGTTGCGGCAAGTGAACGAAAGCAATCCATTAAAAGAGTCAAATAGACTATAAAGTCTATTGTCTTCCTCACGTTAAAAGTCCACCAACAATATTTTATCCTCAGTAACATCAATCAACGCCCTTTCCACAATCATATGAATAACTCATAATTATAATTGTGATTCTAAATTCCTCTTCGCATCCAAGACGAAGATAATTTTCATCACCGCCTTTACCAAAACATCAAAGATCATGGTTATACCAAATCACAGCCTTGTTCATAATCATACTAATAAATTCATCTTTACACTAGCCAAAGATATTCATCAACGATTACTACAAAGCAAAGATATTAAACAATGTGTCATCTTTTGCATTACGAGCCAAAGATATTCATCAATAATTCATCTTTGCACTACACAAAGCAAAGATATTCAACAACAGTCATCTTTGCATTCACGAGCCAAAGATATTCATCAATAATTCATCTTTGCACTTCAAAGCTAAAGATATTCAACAATGCGTCATCTTTGCATTACGAGCCAAAGATATTCATCAATAATTCATCTTTGCACTACAAAATTTAAAAGATATTCAACAACAGTCATCTTTGCATTACGAGCCAAAGATATTCATCAATAATTCATCTTTGCACTTCAAAGCAAAGATATTCAACAACAGTCATCTTTGATTACATTACGAGCCAAAGATATTCATATATCAAAGAAATACATAATCATTTCGTAGTTATATAACAATAATTATAACCATGTTGATCAATTCACCTTTGCACTTAAGCTTAAAAATATTCAATTGTAAATTCAATGGTCATGATCATACCAATCAACAATTCAACTTTAGCACTTCGGCGCCAAAGAGAACCTATGGTCACGATCATACCAATAATCTACCCATCTTTACACTCAAGTCAAAGAGAAATATCATCATTAGGGTTATAAGAATGTTATATAAAAACAATATAATCAAAACATGGTTTTAATTTCAAGAGTAAGATTCATAAATCAATGATAATTTGGTGGGAAAGAAACCAATTTTATTGTGAATAGTACCAGTGAATAAGAACTTTCGTGAATAAGTAACTCGTGAATAAGTAACTCATGAATAAGAACTCGTGAATAGTACTCAGATTCGTACATACATAGTAAAATCAGTATCGTAAATAATGTCATATACGTAAATAGTATTATATACATGAATAGTGTCGATATACATGAATAATCTGAAGTATACGTGAATAGTAACTCCGACTCAAAAAGATAGAAATTCCACAAAAAAACATCTTCACGCTTCATGAATAAGACTGTGAATAAGAACTCGTGAATAAGAACTCATGCTTAATAGTAACCCCGACATGAAAAAAGTTCCAAATTTGATAAAAAGTTCCAACCAATATTTCAAAGATAATGATATCAAGAAATAATATCATCTGAGAAGAAAATAACATCCCTTACTATCCCTTACCTCAAAGAATCAAGATTTTGGAAGGAAAGGTCTAAGTGATCTTTGAATGAAACTTGTCTCTGAACAATGAACTCACCAAGTATCTAAATACTCACAAAATACACTCGATAATCTAGAGAAAAGAGAGAAAACTTATGAATTACGGTGTGATTTTCAATTCTAACTTAGCCCTCTATTTATAGGAAAATGTTAAGACGTCAAGAAGACTTGACTTGACACTTATGGCTTTTACTGCTACTATTATTCCACCCACCAAAAATCAGCCATCTTCCCCAACAACCAAGAGTGGGGTCCACTCAATTCTAAATTTTCCACCAAAACCTAATTTCAATCAAGCCACCTCTTAAAATTGATAACAAATCATACGTTCTTTTTAACTGCTCAAAATTTGTGGACATATACTCAACTCATATATGTATAACATATCCAAAAATCACAACGATCCAACTACGGGATCAAAATTTATAACTCACGCAATATAGTGAAGAACACTAATTTTTCGGACTATTAGTCCTTCTGACCATTTCATTCAAAATTTCACCACAGAAATATCTACAAAGAATTTTGGGTGATTCAAATTTCTACAGATTAGCTTACTTCTAGGGCTTTCTTTTGATATATGGCTCATCTCTTAACTCATTATACATAAAGAGTTATGGATTTTACAAAATCAAGTAATAAATTAATTTTTCGAAAATCCCATATTTTTGTTCTCCATTTCACAAATACCGATAAAACACCTCATCATTAATTCCTTCACTTATAAATACATAAATAAATCCATCATTTATATCCACATCAAATAAATATTTTCTTATCATATAAATCATTAACTAATTATTCACAAATAATATTACGTAATCACAATAATGACAACCAGCAGCGGTTCCTGAAAGAGGTGGCTTTCAATAAGAATTTTTCCTTCTCAAGCCGCAATTAGGTGACTCAAACCTCTCCTTGATGTAACTTTCTAGACATTGCCAATAGTCAACGCCCCAAAATAGGTATACATCACCCATTCTCGAGTTACAATACATGGTATGTAAACAACTACAACTTTATTATTACAACAAGAAATCGTGAGTTTGAATACAAATATTATCTTCTGATAATATCTATACTCAAAATAAATCCTCATCACATTTATCGATACATTATTTTACAAAATGGTGAGGACTACTAAACAATTCTTTCTAAAACCTTCATTCCATACCCGACTCAAGCATCGCTATATTCTCGCCTCCCGAGAAGAAAAATGGAACAAAAGGAAAAGGGTGAGCTCAATCTAGCCCAAGAAAGAATATTACGACTAAGATAATATACAACAAATTATCGTTAGTCTTCAACAGGAAAAATCTAATAGAATACAATAGACAACAAATTTTAAATCAATATTCGCAATGAAAATAATAATTCATTAGAAGAGTTAAGAGAGAATGCAAACTACTATCTTCTATGTATGAATTTAAAAGTTCATCGCTCATCTTTTATCCCCGTAACATCAATCAATATACATCCGAATCAAATATTCATCTTTGCACTACAAAAGCCAAAGATATTCATCACCGGTCATGTTCATCTAAACACTGCTCATCTTCAGCACTACGGCCAAAGATATTCTTCAGAAATCATTCATCTTCGCACTACACTACAGCCAAAGATATTCAATAATATCATCATTTAAGACCGAGGATGATGAAAATATTTTTAAAGAAACGAATCCAAAGAAACAAAAATGACAAGGATTAAGGATTAAGGATTCGTATTTTGTTTTATCCATGTTCAAAAATACCTCAAAAATAATCATAGTGGTGTAAAATTCAAGAATGATCAAAACATGGATACAATCAAAGCTAGTATCCGTATTAGATATTTTGACAAAAAAGAAGAAATTTTATTTTTCTATGAATAAAGGTCAGATACGTGAATAGGCCAGATACGTGAATAAGAATCTACACCAAAAGATAGAAATTCCAAAAAAAAATCTTCACGCTTCACTTAATAGTACGTGAATAAGAATCGTGAATAAGAACTCATGAATAAGAACTCGTGAATAAGAACTCATGAATAAGAACCCCGATATGAAAAAGTTCCAAATTTGATAAAAAGTTCCAACCAATATTTCAAAGATAATGATATCAAGAAATAATATCATTCGAGAAGAAAAATAATATCCCTTACCTCGAAAGATTAAGATTTAAATTTAAATACCTGGACATAAAGGTCAAGGAACTCAGACCGCCTAACAATACTCAAAGTATACTCACAAAATACTCACAAGAATACGCCGATAATATAGAGAGAGAAAAACTTCAGCTTCGTGTGATTTTCAATTCTAACCCAAGACCCTATTTATAGAAAATGCTTAACACCAAAAGCGTAAAATTTAATATAATATTAATATATTTTTAAATTTTTTCTTTAGCCCACCTTTTTAAATCTGATCTCAGCCCATTTGAATCACATGTGTGAGGCCAACTTAAATGCAAAAAAACGTTTTTCTTTAAAATAATTAACTAAAACTTCCAAAAATCAATTATTTCGAACTTTAACTTCAATAATTCATAATAAATAGCCCTTTTATCGTAAAATTCAAATCTCGCGAAGTTTTTATAGGAAATTCAATTCTCTACAACTTTGCGTAAGAAAGTTTTTCCAAATTCCAAATAAAAATCGACCAAATCCACAAACTACGATTTTACAAAAGCTATAATCAAATTTCACCAATAAATGGGGTCCACCGACATGTTTAATATGTTTTAAATATTTATTGCAACAAAAATACTCTTCCTCCTCAGATACTCATATATCCCACATTCGTTGTAAAATATCACCATTATTATATTATTAAAATATAATAATATATTTAAATAAATTATTTTATCGTAAAAAGATAAAATTTCAATTTTCAACAATTGTCACATTAAAAATTTTCTCCATCTATATCCACATAAAATCAATATTTTCCTCATCATATGAATCAATAATTAATTATTCACAAATAATATTACAAAATCACAATATCGACAACCGTGCGCTCTCCTGAAAGCAGGGGCTTTCCAATAAGAATTTCTCCTTATCGGGCGCAATTAATTAGTGTGACCAAACCTCTCCTTGTATGTAACTTTCTAGACATCGCCAATAATGTTATCTAATAATATTATTCAGATAATATGAATTATCGCTTTCGATAATGAAAAATATCGTAAATGACAATTATCAAACAACAAAGAATATAAAATATCAACGCAAAGAATTATTAAATCAATAAAATATCGAATAAGAATTATCGTAACCATTATCGAAAGTAAAGGCTTTCACGTAAGAATCAATAATTGGTGCAATACCGCAAAGCACCGTGTTTTAACCACCGAGTATTTTAACAAGATATAATCTGTAAATAACTACACGCCTGCTATTTTTAAACAACTTATATTTGTCGCTTTTTCATCCAATCGCTTCACATGGGGGGCCCACACACGTCAAGCTACCGTCGCATTTAATATTCCCCGACAAAGACATTTAATATTCCACGACCAAACTAATATTCCCCGACAACAATGAATATTTTATAACCACTGCTTATTTTGAAATATTTATGATTTTACCCCTAACTATCCACATTAATCAAATCAACCCTTACTATTTCAAAATAATAAATAGAGAAAATTAAATTTCATTAATAATAAGTTGGGGTCTTACAACCTCCCTCCTTATGAAATTTCGCCCTCGAAATCGACGACGTACGCACTCGTGTTTCAAAAGGTGAGGATACCTCGCTTTCATTTCCGCTTCCAATTCCCGTGTCATTTCTCTATAAAGATGATTCCTCCACAAAACTTTAACTTGTGGTATGACCTTTCATACAGTAGGGACATGCTCCTTCCTATCCAAGATCTTGACAGTACCTCCTCATACGCTAAGTCTTCTACTATCTCGTCCTGCTTTCTAACTCTATAACGTGGTTCGGTCTTTCACATATTTACGAAGTACGAGATATGTGAAACACATTATGAACACGAGACATACTTTGAGGTAACGCAAGTCTATAGCTACATTTCCTACTCTCATTCAAGAATTTGAAATGGACCAATAAATCGTGGATCGAGCTTTCCTCTTCCCAAATCTTGTAACTCCTTCCACGGAGCAACTCGCAACAATACATGATCCCCTACACTAAATTCCACGCCCTTTTCGATGAAGATCCGCATAACTCTTTTGTTTATCTTGTGCCGCTTTGTATATACGCTGTCAATCATTTGATCTTTTCCGTAGTCATACGCATTTAACTCGGGTCCCAACAATGTTGCTTCACCCACCTCATCCCAACATATCGAGAGAATCGACACACTTCGGCCCATATAATGCTTCAAATGGAGCCACACCTATACTTGCTCTCGATAACTGCTGTTGTAGAGAATTCCACCAATGGTAAATACTTATCCTAACCGCCTTTTGAAGTCTAGGACACAGTAGTCTTAATAGATCTTCAAGAGTTTGAATAGTCCTCTCTCGATCATCCGTCTGCTTCGAGGATGGTATGCCAACTAAATCGCAAACTGCGCTCATAGCTTTTTGCAAGCTAACCCAAAATCTTGAAGTGAATCTTGGGTCACGATCCAAACTATGGATACAGCATGCCATGCAACCTCACAATCTCATTCACGCATATACTAAAGAAGACGCTCAAGGAATAAGTCTCCGTGACGGCAAAGAAATGAGCGATTTGGTTAATCTATCAACAATAACCCAAATAAAGATTGATGCCTTGAGAAACCGTAGGAAGACCCGTAACGAAATCCATGGTAATGTGTTCCCACTTCCATTTCTAATCTCAAGTGGTTGCAACGGACCCTTAGTACTAGATGCTCCGCCTTTACACGCCGACAAGTTAAACACATCGAGATAAACTTTGCAATCTCTCTCTTCATATTGTTCCACCAAAATGTATGTCAAGATCACGATACATTTTAGTACTTCCAGATGATGGATCGCAAATGGTGTATCAGTGGTGCCTCCATCATAATCTTGTACTTCAAATCGTAGTCGTTAGAACACAAAGTCTAGAGTGGACTCAAGTATTCCTTCTTCATCAATTCTCGCCCTAATAGCTCCTTCTTGTACTTTCTTCTTCATACGATCACCTCCGGCCTGCGGGCTCGAGCAACCTTAACTTTTTCTATTAAAGTCGGCTCTACGCGATACTTGACATCATCGCACTCGCTTCCTCGCATATGATCTTCTACTCAACGCGCCGCCTACCACGCTCGCTTTTCCGTGATGGTATCAATAGTGTGGTCGTAGTCTTTCAATAGCTCGAGCCAACGTCACGCCGCATGTCGAGTTCTTTTTGAGTGAAGAAATATTTAAGGCTTTTTATGGTCCTAATATATCTCCACTTTCTCCCCATATAGATAAGGCTCCATATCTTTAACGCTACGAAAACGATCGGGCCGCTAACTCTAGATCACGAGTAGGATAATTCCTCTCATACTCTTTTGTTGTCATGAGGCATAAAGGCTATGACTTTCCCACGCTGCATGAGAACACATCCTAACCTCTTTGCTCAAGCATCATCAGAGATAACAAATCCATCCGAACCAGATGGTATTGTTGAACAAAATAAATAAGTCTCCTCTTAAGCTCTTGAAACTCTTCTCGCATTCTTCGCCCAAACGAATTTTGTATCCTTCCGAAAGTTAGTCGAGTTAATGGAGTAGCGATTCGAGAAAACCCTTCCACTAATCTCCGATAATAACCAAATAAGCCCAAAAGCTACGTGATTTCACCACCGACTTTTGCTGCTGTTCCCAACTTTCAGATTGCTTCAATCTTCACGGATCAACAGATACTCCATGTTTCGACACCACGCGCCCAAGGAATGCTACTTCCTCAAGCCGTAACTCGTGATTTCTTCAATTTGGCATATAGTTTGTTTTCACGGCCTTCGAGTACCAAATTTTCAAACGGTGCTCATGATCTTCACGACTTTTGAATATATAAGGATGTCATCAATAAAGACAACAACGAATCGATCCAAATATTCCTCGAATACTTGCTCATCATATCCATGAAAGTCGCAGGAGCATTAGTCAATCCGAAAGACACGACTAAGAATTCATAATGCCCATACCGAAGTTCTAAAGGCGCTTTTGAATATCCTCGCCTAATCTTCACCGATGATATCCGTAATCTAAGATCGATTTTTGAAAAGAATCAGCGCCCTCAGAATCGGTCAAACAAGTCATCAATACGAGGTAGAGGATACCTATTCTCGATGGTGACATGGTTCAATTCCCCGATAGTCAATATAAAAGTCGATACTCCCGCTTTTCTTCTTTACTTAATAAAACAGAGCACCCCAAGGAGATGTACTAGATCGAATGAAACCGATGTCCAACAATTCCTCGTAGTGACCTTTAACTCCTCAAGTTCAATAGAGCCATTCGATATGGGGTTTTAGAAATGGGCTTTGTACCAGTTCAAGATCAATAAAGAATTCAACTTCACGCTCGGGGTGACCGAAGTTCTTCAGAAATACGCCGTGAAAGTCAATAACAACAGAAATATTATTCAAATTCGACGTGTCTTTATTCAAATCCATAACATGGGCTAAGAAAGCTCGACATCCGCTTTTTCAATAAACGAATAGCTTTTATGATTAGATATGACAAAGATTGATTTTAATGGTTTAGTTGTTGAATTGCATAACAAAGTCAAGTTAGAATATGAAAACTAACAACCTTACGAAAACAATCAATTTTGGCATGATGAGTAGCTTAACCAATCAATCCCTAAAATCACATCAAAAGCAAGTATCTTTAAAGAGATAAGGTCAATGTAAGGTAATGGTGCCAACTTGAATCAAACAAGATTTATAAACAAAGGATGTGATGAAAGTTTCTCCTAACTGAGTTTCCACAGATAGTCAAAGTCTAATTTCTCCTGAGTCAAGTTTAAACGCTGAGCACAAGCAGAGAGAGATAAAATGAATGGGTAGCACCCAGATTAAGTAAGGTATAAACTTCAAGAATTTATAAATAGCTTACCCGTGATCACCTCGCTTGGTTCCTCGATTTTGACCACCACAACAAACGCCTTCCCTAATCGCTGACTTTCGACTTTTCGGGATAAATTTTTCGAGTCACCGTCCCACCGAACTAGGTTTCGCCATCAGATAATCTCGAGCGATATGTCCTTCCTTTCCACAATTATAGCATACCTTGAATCTGTCAGGGATGCGCTTGACCGATATGTCCTCTTTTCCGTGATTTATAGTATATACGACCGGTGGTCGTTTCTCTCCCTTAGAACCAGCTTGTCACCAGACCGCTGCCTTCATACGGTCGTTGTTAAATCTCCTTTTTAAAATCTCCTCCCGACTCGCTTTTCTATTTTCACGGCTATGATTACCACCGTAGTGGTTACCATTTTTGTCCGTCGCTCTGCTTTTCTCCGCCGGTTATCATTATTCTGCTGATCGCTATCTCGGTACGATCCTCGTTATGGTCCCTCAACAACTGTACTCAAGTTATCTCGCTTCTAATAATCGAGCCCTCGCTTACAACATCCTAATAGAGAGAAAATTTATGAGAAATGAGATATCGACGACGCCGTTTTCAAACCTCTAAGAAACATCCGCTATATACGCTCCTCATTCTCCACCAAATGAGGTGCAAACTCGATAACTCGCAAACTTTGCCTCGCATCGAGACACCGCCATGTTGTTTTGCTCTAATCATGAACTCCACTTCCTTCATACGACGTAACACTTTCGTGAAAGTATTTGTCATTAAATAGTTTCAAACGCTTCCCAAGACATATGCCGAAAAGCGGCCGATGGGTACGCTTCACGCATTCCCACCAAGAATCCGCCGCCACTTTAACATAAAGGTGGCGAATGGAACCTTCGTTCTCTCCGCATCCCAAGACATCGAATATCTTGTAATTTGTTTGACCCATGTTTCCGCCATGATCGGATCCGCTTTCCTTAAATTCGTGGTCCCAACTTCGAATCGCTTTCATTCGTGATACCCGTGAATTGCTATCATTTCCTCCTCAGATTTTGAACACGAAGTCTCCTCGTCTCGATTTTGCATGAACCGCAAAAAGCTTCTAAACATCCCCTCGCTCATCATCTCGCCAAAGGTGTTGTTCACAGAGGAACATCACCACTGTCAGACGCTTCTCCTCGCTGGTGAGTACAAAAGCGCGCTCCACTCTGCCTCATTTCCATCATAATAATATTCTCACGACATTCTCAAATACCGCCATAAAACAAGGGTTAATTAAGGAAATCAATATATCACATAATATCCTTATATACCGACCAACTAACAAATAAGCTTTGTAGTAGACACACTAGCTAAGGATTTACTCGCCTCTCCCTCCTAGTTCTATTCCCCGATCTCCGCCAGAGATCATATCCCTAAGCTCGATACCAACCAACCGCGACGCCCCCAAAATAGGTATATTCATCACCCATTCTCGAGTCACAATACATGGTACGTAAAACAACTACAACTTTATTATTACAAC
Source organism: Panax quinquefolius (assembly GCA_020205615.1). Classification (NCBI taxonomy): domain Eukaryota; kingdom Viridiplantae; phylum Streptophyta; class Magnoliopsida; order Apiales; family Araliaceae; genus Panax; species Panax quinquefolius. The sequence continues at coordinate 30,642,973 of CM035161.1, forward strand.
AATATAAACTCGTGAGTTTAAATACAAATATTATCTTCTGATAATATCTATACTCAAATAAATCCTCATCATATTTATCGATACATTATTTTACAAAATGGTGAGGACTACTAAACAACTCTCTCTAAAACCTTCATTCCATACCCCGACTAAGACTCGCTATATTCTCGCCTCCCCGAGAAGAAAAAATGGAACAAAAGGAAAAGGGTGAGCTCAACTAGCCCAAGAAAGAATATTACGACTAAGATAATATACAACAAATTATCGTTAGTCTTCAACAGGAAAAAATCTAATAGAATACAATAGACAACAAATTTTAAATCAATATTCGCAATGAAAATAATAATTCATTAGAAGAGTTAAGTAGAGAATGCAAACTACTATCTTCTATGTATGAATTTAAAAGTTCATCGCCTATCTTTTATCCTCGTAAACATCAATCAATATATATCCGAATCAAATATTCATCTTTGCACTACAGCCCAAAGATATTCATCACTGGGTCATGTTCATCTAAACACTGCTCATCTTCGCACTACGGCCAAAGATATTCTTCAGAAATCATTCATCTTTGCACTACACAAAGCCAAAGATATTCAATAATATCATCATTTAAGACCGAGATGATGAAAAATATTTTTAAAGAAACGAATCCAAAGGAAACAAAATGACAAGGATTAAGGATTAAGGATTCGTATTTTGTTTTATCCATGTTCAAAAATACCTCAAAATAATCATAGGGTGTAAAATTCAAGAATGATCAAAACACGGATACAATCAAAGCTAGTATCCGTAATAGATATTTTTTGACAAAAGAAAAATTTCATTTTTCTATGAATAAAGGCCAGATTCGTGAATAAAGGTCAGATACGTGAATAAAGGCGATATACGTGAATAAAATCTCCGACACCAAAAGATAGAAATTTCACAAAAAAAACATCTTCACGCTTCATTTAATAAGACTCGTGAATAAGAATCTCATGAATAAGAATCTCATGAATAGAAACTCGTGAATAAGAACTCATGAATAAGAACCTCCCCCCATATGAAAAAGTTCCAAATTTGATAAAAAGTTCCAACCAATATTTCAAAGATAATGATATCAAGAAATAATATCATTCGAGAAGAAAATAACATCCCTTACCTCGAAAGATTAAGATTTCTAAATAAAAAACACCTGATATAAAGTATGACTTGAACTCAATCAGCAGATAGCAATACTCAAAGTATACTCAAAATACTCACAAGAATACGCCGATAATATAGAGAGAGAAAACTTCAGCTTCGTGTGATTTTTTCAATTCTAACCCAAGACCCTATTTATAGAAATCGCTAGAACACCAAAGTTAAAAATTTAATATAATAATAATATATATTATATATATTTCCTTACCCACCAAGAAGATCTGAATCAATCATTTTTACACATGTTAAATGGCCAAACAAAAATAAAAAAACGTTTTTTCTTAATAAATAAATAATTAAAACTTCCAAAATCAATTATTTTGAACTTCTAACTTCAATAATTCATAATAAATAGCCCTTTTATCAGAAAATTCAAATCTCATGAGTTTTTATAGGAAATTCAATTCTCTACAACTTTGCGTAAAGAAAGTTTTTCCAAATTCCAAATGTAAATTGACCAAATCCACAAACTGGACATTTTACAAAAGCTATAATCAAATTTCACCAATAAATGGGGTCCACCGACACATTTTAATATGTTTTAAACATTTATTGCAACAAAAATACTCTTCCTCCTCATATACTCATATATCCCACATTCATTATAAAATATCACCATTATTATATTATTAAAATATAATAATATATTTAAATGAATTATTTTATCGTAAAAGATAAAATTTTAATTTTCAACAATTGTCACATTAAAATTTTTTCTCCATCTATATCCACATAAAATCAATATTTTCCTCATCATATGAATCAATAATTAATTATTCACAAATAATATTACAGTAATCACAATATCGACAACCAGCAGCCTCCTGTGAGAGGGGGCTTTCCAATAAGAATTTCTCCTTATCGCGCCAAGCAATTAGTGACCAAACCTCTCCTTGATGTAACTTTCTAGACATCGCCAATAATGTTATCTAATAATATTATTCAGATAATATGAATTATTGCTTCGATAATGAAAAATATCGTAGAATGACAATTATCAAACAACAAAGAATATAAAATATCAACGCAAAGAATTATTAATCAATAAAATAAAATATCGAATAAAGAATTATCGTAACTATTATCGAAGTAGTGCCTTCTTCGTAAAGAATCAATAATTGGTGCAATACCGCAAAGCTACCGCTCAACAACGCCAGACAGTGTTTTTAACCAATTTAGTATTTTAACAAGATAATCTGTGAATAACTACGCCGCTATTTTTAAAAACAACTTATATTTGTCGCTTTCTTCATCCAATCGCTTTCACATGGGGGCCCATAAAAGATCGCTACTGTCAGCATTTAATATTCCCCGACAAAGATTTAATATTCCACGACCAAACTAATATTCCCCAACAACAATGAATATTTTATAACCACTGCTTATTTTGAAATATTTATGATTTTTTTACCCATAACTATCCACATTAATCAAATCAACCCTTACTATTTCAAAATAATAAATAGAGAAAAATAAATTTCATTTATTAAAATTTGGGGTCTTACAACCTCCCTCCTTATGAAATTTCGTCCTCGAAATCGACGTGACGACTCGGTGTTTTCAAAAGATGAGAATACCTCGCTTTCATTTCCGCTTCCAACTCCCGTGTCATTTCCTCAATAAAGATGGTTTCTCCACAAAACTTTAACTTGTGGTATAACCCTCAGACGTAGGACATGTTCTTTCCTATCCAAGATCTTGACAGTACCTCTTCATACGCTAAGTCTTCTATCTCGTCCTGGCTTCTAACTCAATGACGTGGTTCGGTCGTCCACATATTTACGTAACATCGATACGTGAAAAACGCGCATGAACACGCCGCCATACTTCAAGGAAAAACGAGTCTATAGGCCACAGCCCTATTCGATCGAGAATTTCAAATGGATTAATAAATCAAGGTTCGAGCTTTCTCACCTCACCGATTCTCGCTTTTGAAATAACAACTTCGCACCTCCTTCTTCAAATTCATCACCCCGGTGTAGTAGTTCAAATGCCTTTAACTTTATCGATTAAAGTCGATTATACTCAGATATCATCACGCTGGTACCTAGAGTTTTCATCTCCATCTCTATTATTTGTAAATTATACTTAAATGAGTCTTTGACAATATCGCACTCAGATTTGTATATACGATCTTCTACTCAACACGCCACCTACCACGCTCGCTTTTCAGATGGCATGGTCGTAACACGTGCTTAAAATGAGTCTCCTCTCGAGTTCTTCAAGCTCTTCCCACATTCCTCGCTTCCATTCGAATTTTGTATCTCTACGAGTCACCAAAGCAAATGGAATAGCGATTCGAGAATATCCTTCAACGAATCTCCGATAATAACCAACTAAGCCTGTAAAGCTACGATTTTTCGATTACCGACTTAGGTTGTTCTCAATCGCGACTCATATCCCAACCTCGATAAAGACGTTACAATGACACCTATCGCTTTACTATCGCATCTAATATGGTGTCCCCACGAGAGTCCGCTTTGCATTCCACCACAAAGGAAGTCACCAGATAAAGGCTCAGTACCAAATTTATAGTTGAATTTTTAACTCCTCAAGTTCAATAGAGCCATTCGATATGAGATTTTAGAAATGAAGTTTTGTACCGTTCAAAGTCGATACAAAATTTAATATCACTTTGGGAGTAAGCCAAGAAATTCTTCAGAAATACGCCAGAAAAATCAATAACAACAGAATATTATTCAAATCGACGTGTCTTTATTCAAATCCATAACACGGACTAAGAAAACTCGACATCCGTAATAAACGAATGACTTCATGGCTTGATATGAAAATGTTTGACTACAATGGTTTGATTGCTTGAATTCAATAACAAAGTGTTGCTTAGAATATGAAAACTAACAACCTTACGAAAGTAATCAATTTCGCATGATGAGTAGTTAACCTTAAAATCACATCAAAAGCAAATATCTCTATAAATAAGGTTAACAAGTAATGTGATAGTGCCAACCCAATCAAGCAAGATTTCTAAACAACTGATGTAATGAAAGTTTCTCCTAACTGAGTCTCCATAAATAGTCAAAGTCTAATTTCTCCGTAGTCAAGTTCAAACGCTGAGCGCAAGCAAGAGAGATAAAAGAATGGGTAGAACCCAGATTCAGTAAGGTATAAACTTCGCAAGAATTTATAATTAACTAACCCCGTGCTAACTTCGCTCGTTCCTCGATTTTGACCGGCCACGACAAACGCCTTCCAGAATCGCTGACTTTGACTTTTTCTCGGGACATCCTTTTCGAGTCACCATTCCCGCCGGATCTGGTTTCGATATCGCATAATCTCTCGAGCGATATGTCCTTCTTTTCCACAATTATAGCATACCTTAAACTCGCTAGGCGCTTCAATGATATGTCCTCTTTTCCAAGATTTGTAGAATATACGACCGGTGGTCTTTCTCCTCCTCGAACTAGTTGCCACATCACGCTACCGACGCCTTCACATGGTCGCTGTTGAATCTCCTTTTAAAATCTCCTCCCGACTCGCTTTCTTCTATTTTCACGGCCACGATTACCACCGTAGTGGTTACCGCTTTGTCCGTATTCTTCTTTCTCCACCGGTTATCGCTATTCGATGACCGCTATCTTCTAGATGATCCTCGTTATGGTCCCTCATTGAACGTATCAAGTATCTCGCCTAACAACCGAGCCCCGCTGACAACATCCGGTAGAGAGAAAATTTATGAGAAATGAGATATCGACGACGCCGGTTTCAAACCTCTCGTAAACATCCGCCCATACGCTCTCATTCTCCACCAAATGAGGTGCAAACTCGATAACTCCGCTAACTTCGCCAGATCGGGACACCGCCATGTTATTCTCGCTTCCAGCCTAATAAACTCCACTTCCTTCATACGATTTAATACTTTCGTGGAAGTACTTGTCATCGAACTGCTTCAAACGCCTCCCACGACATGCCGAAAAGTAAATGATGGGTACGCTTCACGATTCCCACCAAGAATCCGCCTCGCCACGAACATAAAGGTAGCGAATGGAACTTTCTCGTTCTCCCCGCATCCCAAGACATCGAATATCTTGTAATTTGTTTGACCCACGCCTCCGCCTTTAATCGGATCCGCTTCCCTGCACTCGTGGTCCCAACTTTTGAATCGCTCATTGTGACCACCCGTGAATTGCTATCATTTCCTCCTCAGATTTTGAACACGAAGTCTCCTCGCCTCGATTTTGCATGAACTGCAAAAAGCTTCTAAACATCCCCTCGCTCATCATCTCGCTCAAAGGGTGTTGTTCACAGGAGGTACATTGCCACCACAGACGCTCTCCTCGCTGGTAAGTACAGCATCTCCACTGGCCTCATTTACTCCATCATAATATTCTCAATCGACATTCTCAAATACCGCCATAAAACAAGGGTTAATTAAGGAAATCAATATATCACATAATATCCCTATATACTAACCAACTAACAAATAAGCTTAGTAGACACACTAGCTGAAGGATTTACTCGCCTCTCCTCCTAGTTCTATTCCCCGATCTCCGCCAGAGATCATATCCCTAAGCTCGATACCAACCGCGACGCCCCCAAATAGGTCCATTCCATCCAACCCATTCTCGAGTCGCCAAATACATGGTACGTAAATAACTACAACTTTATTATTACAACATATAAATCTGTGAGTTTAAATACGATATTGCCATCTGCATAATATCCACACGCAAATAAATCCCCATCATAATTATTGATACATTATTTTACAAAAATGGTGAGGACTACTAAACAACTCTCTCTAGAACCTTCATTCCATACCCCGACTAAGACTTCGCTACATTCTCCTCCCCGAGAAGAAAAAAATGGAACAAAAAGGAAAAGGGTGAGCTCAACTAGCCCAAGAAGAATATTATTACGACTAAGATAATATACAACAAATTATCGTTAGTCTTCAACAGGAAAAATCTAATAGAATACAATAGACAACAAATTTTAAATCAATATTCGCAATGAAATAATAATTCATTAGTAAGAGTTAAGTAGAGAATGCAAACTACTATCTTCTATATATGAATTTAAAAGTTCATCGTCGATATTTTATCCCCAGAACATCAATCAATATATATCCGAATCAAATATTCATCTTTGATATTCATCACATGTGCATCAAAGATATTCATCATCACGGCCAAAGATATTAATCACCGTCATGTTCATCTAAACACTGCTCATCTTTGCACTACGGGCCAAAGATATTCATCAAGAAATCATTCATCTTCGCACTACTACAGCCAAAGATATTCAATAATATCATCATTTAAGACCGAAGATGATGAAAAATATTTTTAAAGAAACGAATCCAAAGGAAACAAAAGAACAAGGATTAAGGATTAAGGATTCGATTTTGTTTTATCCATGTTCAAAAATACCTCAAAAATAATCATAGTGGTGTAAAATTCAAGAATGATCAAAACATGGATACAATCAAAGCTAGTATCCGTATAGATATTTTGGACAAAAAGAAGAAATTTCATTTTTCTATGAATAAAGTCAGATTCGTGAATAAAGTGTCAGATACGTGAATAAAGGTCGATATACGTGAATAAGAATCTCGACACCAAAAGATAGAAATTTCACAAAAAACATCTTCACGCTTCATTAATAAGACTCGTGAATAAGAATCGTGAATAAGAACTCGTGAATAGTAACTCATGAATAAGAATCGTGAATAAGAACTCATGAATAGTAACCCCGATATGAAAAAGTTCCAAATTTGATAAAAAGTTCCAACTAATATTTCAAAGATAATGATATCAAGAAATAATATCATTTGAGAAGAAAATAACATCCCTTACCTCGAAAGACAAGATTTCTAAATAAAACACCTGATATAAAGCTATGACTTGAACTCAGACCAGATAGCAATACTCAAAGTATACTCAAAATACTCACAAGAATACGCCGATAATATAGAGAGAAAAACTTCAGCTTCGTGTGATTTTCAATTCTAACCCAAGACCCTATTTATAGAAATCGCTTGAACACCAAAAGTAGAAAATTTAATATAATAATAATATATATATATATATATAAATTCCTACGCCTAACCAAGAATCTGAATTCAGCCATGTTTACACATGTTAAATGAGTTTCAAAAAACAAAAAAACGTTTTTGTAATAAAAATAATTAAAACTTCCAAAATCAATTATTTTGAGCTTCTAACTTCAATAATTCATAATAAATAGCCCTTTTATCGAAAATTCAAATCTCACGACTTTTTTATAGGAAATTCAATTCTCTACAACTTTGCGTAAGAAAGTTTTTCCAAATTCCAAATGTAAATCGACCAAATCCACAAACCAACAATTTTACAAAGCTATAATCAAATTTCTACCAAGAAATGGGGTCCACCAACACACAAAATATGTTTTAAACATTTATTGCAACAAAAAATACTCTTCCTCCTCATATACTCATATATCCCACATTCATTATAAAAATATCACCGCTAATATATTATTAAAATAATATATTTAAAATGAATTATTTTATCGTAAAAAGATAAAATATTAATTTTCAACAATTGTCATTTTAAAATTTTCTCCATCTATATCCACATAAAATCAATATTTTCCTCATCATATAAATCAATAATTAATTATTCACAAATAATATTACGTAATCACAATATCGACAACCGTGCGCCCTGTGAAAGAGGGGGGGCTTCCAATAAGAATTTCTCCTTATCGCCAAGCAATTAGGTGACCAAACCTCTCCTGTATGTAACTTTCTAGACATCGCCAATAATGTTATCTAATAATATTATTCAGATAATATGAATTATTGCTTCGATAATGGAAAATACCGTAATGACAATTATCAAACAACAAAGAATATAAAATATCAACGCAAAGAATTATTGAATCAATAAAATAAAATATCGAATAAGAATTATCGTAATAATTATCGAGTAGTGCCTTCACGTAAGAATCAATAATTGGTGCAATACCGCAAAGCATACTGCTCAACAACGCCAGATTAGTGTTTTTAACCACCGGTATTCCAACAAGATAATCTGTGAATAACTACGCCTGCTATTTATAAACAACTTATATTTGTCGCTTTCTTCATCCAATCGCTTCACATGGGGCCCATAAAAGATCAAGGCTACCGTGCATTTAATATTCCCCGACAAGCATTTAATATTCCACCACCAAACGAATATTCCCCAACAATAATGAATATTTTATAACCACTTGCTTATTCAAATATTTATGATTTTACCCATAACTATCCACATTAATCAAATCAACCCTTACTATTTCAAAATAATAAATAGAGGAAAATAAATTTCATTTATTAATAATTTGGGGTCTTACAACCTCCCTCCTTATGAAATTTCGTCCTCGAAATCGACGACGCACTGGTGTTTCAAAAGATGAGAATACCTCGCTTTCATTTCCGCTTTCCAACTCCCGTGTCATTTCCTCAATAAGCATGGTTTCTCCACAAAACTTTAACTTGTGGTATAACCTTCAGACATAGGACATGTTCTTCCCTATCCAAGATCTTGATAGTACCTCCTCATACGTTAAGTCTTCTATATCTCTCCTCGGTTCTAACTCAATGACGTGGTTCGGTCGTCCACATATTTACGTAACATCGATACGTGAAAAAACGCATGAACACGCCACATACTTGGCAGAAACGAGTCTATAGCCACGCCCTATTCGATCGAGAATTTTAAATGGATTAATAAATCAAGGTTCGAGCTTTCCTCACCTCACCGATTCTCTCGCTTTTGAAATAACAACTTCTTGCACCTCCTTCTTCAAATTCATCACCCGGCTAGATTAGTGTAGTTGAATACTTTAACTTTATCTTTATCGATTAAAGTCGATTATACTCAGATATCATCACGGGTACCTAGAGTTTTCATCTCCATCTCTATTATTTGTAAATTATACGAAATGAGTCTTTGACAATATCGTACTCGATTTCAGATATATGATCTTCTACTCAACACGCCGCCTACCACGCTCGCTTTTCCAGATGGTACGGTCGTAATATGTACGAAATGAGTCTCCTCTCGAGTTCTTCAAGCTCTTCCCACATTCCTCGCTTCCATTCAATTTTGTATCTCTACGAGTCACCATAAGCATGGAATAGCGATTCGAGAATATCCTTCAACTAATCTCCGATAATAACCAACTAAGCTTCAGAAAGCTACGATTTCGATTATCGACTTAGGTTGTTCTCAATCGCGACTCATATCCCAACCTTGATAAAGACGCTACAAATGACACCTATCGCTTTACTATCGCATCGAATATGGTGTCCCCTAGAGAGTCTCGCTTTGCATTCCACAAAGGAAGTCACCAGATAAAGGCTCAGTACCAAATTTATAGTTGAATTTTTAACTCCTCAAGTTCAATAGAGCCATTCGATATGAGATTTTAGAAATGAGTTTTGTACCGAGTTCAAAGTCGATACAAAATTTAATATCGCTTTGGGAGTAAGCCAAGAAATTCTTCAGAAATACATCGAAAAAATCAATAACAACAGAATATTATTCAAATCGACGTGTCTTTATTCAAATCCATAACACGGACTAAGAAAACTTGACATCCGTAATAAACGAATGACTTCATGGCTTGATATGAAAATGTTTGATTACCAATGGTTTGATTGCTTGAATTCAATAACAAAGTTGCTTAGAATATGAAAACTAACAACCTTACGAAAAGAAATCAATTTTGCATGATGAGTAGTAGTTAACCTTAAAATCACATCAAAAGCAAATATCTCTATAGAAATAAGGTTAACAAGTAATGTGATAGTGCCAACCTCAATCAAGCAAGATTTCTAAACAACTGATGTAATGAAAGTTTCTCCTAACTGAGTCTCCATAAATAGGTCAAAGTCTAATTTCTCCGTAGTCAAGTTCAAACGCTGAGCGCAAGCAAGAGAGATAAAAGAATGGGTAGAACCCAGATTCAGTAAGGTATAAACTTCGCAAGAATTTATAATTAACTAACCTGCGCTAACTTCGCTCGGGTTCCTCGATTTTGAATTTGGCCACGACAAACGCCTTCCAGAATCGCCGACTTTGACTTTTCCGGGACATCCTTTTGAGTCACCATTCCCACCGGATCGGGTTTCGATATCGCATAATCTCGAGCGATATGTCCTTCTTTTCCACAATTATAGCATACCTTAAACTGCTAGGGCGCTTTGAATGATATGTCCCTCTTTCCCAAGATTTGTAACATACGACCGGTGGTCTTTCTCCTCCTCGAACTAGTTGCTATCAAGCCGACGCCTTTCAAATGGTCGTTGTTGAATCTCCTCTTTAAAATCTCCTCCCGACTCGCTTTCTTCTATTTTCATGGCCACGATTACCACCGTAGTGGTTACCGCCTTTGTCCGTATTCTTCTTTCTCCACCGGGTTATCGTTATTCGATGATCGCTATCTTCTAGATGATCTCGGTTATGGTCCCTCGGTTGAACGTATTTCGTTATCTCGCCTAACAACCGAGCCCTTGCTGACAACATCCGATCAGAGAGAAAAATTTATGAGAAATGAGATACCGACGACGCCGGTTTCAAACCTCTCGTAAACATCCGCGCCATACGCTCCTCATTCTCCACCAAATGAGGTGCAAACTCGATAACTCCGCCAACTTCGCCGCATCGGGACACCGCCATGTTATTCTCGCTTCAGCCTAATAAACTCCACTTCCTTCATACGATTTAATACTTTCGTGGAAGTACTTGTCATCGAATCGCTTTCAAACGCTCTCCCACGACATGCCGAAAGCAAACTGGATGGGTACGCTTCACGTATTCCCACCAAGAATCCGCTTCGCCACTTTTAACATAAAGGTAGCGAATGGAACCTTCTGCTCTCCCCGCATCCCAAGACATCGAATATCTTGGTAATTTGTTTTGACCCACGCCTCCGCCTTTAATCGGATCCGCTTTCCTGCACTCGTGGTCCCAACTTCTTTGAATCGCTTGGTCGTGACCACCCGTGAATTGCTATCATTTCTCCTCGATTTTGAACACGAAGTCTCCTCGTCCGATTTTGCATGAACTGCAAAAAGCTTCTAAACATCCCTCGCTCATCATCTCGCCAGCAAGGTGTTGTTCACAGAGGTACATTGCCACCAAGTTGCAGACGCTCTCCTCGCTTGGTAAGTAGACAGCATCTCCACTATCTCATTTACTCCATCATAATATTCTCAATCGACATTCTCAAATATCGCCATAAAAAATAAGGGTTAATTAAGGAAATCAATATATCACATAATATCCCTATATACTAACCAACTAACAAATAAGCTTAGTAGACACACTAGCGTAAGGATTTACTCGCCTCCCCCTCCTAGTTCTATTCTCCTCCGATCTCCGCCAGAGATCATATCCCTAAGCTCGATACCAACCGCGACGCCCCAAAATAGGTCCATTCCATCCAACCCATTCTGAGTCGCCAAATACATGGTATGTAAATAACTACAACTTTATTATTACAACATATAAACCTGTGAGTTTAAATACGTATATTTCCATCTGATAATATCCACACGCAAATAAATCCCCATCATAATTATTGATACATTATTTTACAAAAATGGTGAGGACTACTAAACAACTCTCTCTAAACCTTCATTCCATACCCCCACTAAGACTCGCTACATTCTCGCCTCCCCGAGAAGAAAAATGGAACAAAAAGGAAAAGGGTGAGCTCAACTAGCCCAAGAAAGAATATTATGACTAAGATAATATACAACAAATTATCGTTAGTCTTCAACAGGAAAAATCTAATAGAATACAATAGACAAATAAGTTTTTAAATCAATAATCGCAGCTGAAATAATAATTCATTAGAAGAGTTAAGTAGAGAATGCAAACTACTATCTTCTATATATGAATTTAAAAGTTCATCGTCGATATTTTATCCTCGTAACATCAATCAATATATATCCGAATCAAATATTCATCTTTGCACTACAGCCAAAGATATTCATCGATCGGTCATGTTCATCTAACGCCACTGCTCATCTTTTGCACTACACCGCCAAAGATATTCATCAAGAAATCATTCATCTTTTGCACTACAGCCAAAGATATTCAATAATATCATCATTTAGGACCGAGGATGATGAAAAATATTTCAAAGAAAACGAATCCAAAGGAAACAAAATGAAAAGAACAAAGGATTAAGGATTCGTACTTTAAACAATCCACGTTCAAAAATACTTCATAAATAATCATAGGAAGTAAAATTCAAGAATGATCAAAACATGGATACAATCAAAGCTAGTATCCATAATAGATATTTAGACAAAAAGAAGAAATTTCATTTTTCTTGAATGAATAAAGGCCGATTCGTGAATAAAGTCAGATATCGTGAATAAAGGTCGTATACGTGAATAAGAACTCTCACACCAAAAGATAGAAATTTCACAAAAAACATCTTCACGCTTCATTTTAGTACTAAATAAGTACTCGTGAATAAGAATCGTGAATAAGAACTCATGAATAAGAATCTCGTGAATAAGAACTCATGAATAAGAACCCCGATATGAAAAAGTTCCAAATTTGATAAAAGTTCCAACCAATATTTCAAAGATAATGATATTGAAGAAATAATATCATTTGAGAAGAAAATAACATCCCTTACCTCGAAAGACAAGATTTAGTCAAACACCTGATATAAAGCATGACTTGAACTTGCACTCCGATATAGCAATACTCAAAGTATACTCAAAATACTCACAAGAATACGCCGATAATATAGAGAGAAAACTTCAGCCGTGTGTGATTTTCAATTCTAACCTAAGACCCTATTTATAGAAAAATGCTTAGAACACCAAAGCAGAAAATTTAATAAATAATATTATAATTTTTATCTATAACTTCCTACGCATCCAAGAATCTGAACTCAGCCACCCTTATAAAACATGTTAAATGAGTTTCAAAAATGGAAAAAACGTTTTTGTAATTAAAAATATTTAAACTTCTAAAAATCAATTATTTGAACTTCTAACTTCAATAATTCATAATAAATAGCTCTTTTATCGTAAAAATTGAATCTCTTGACTTTTTTATAGGAAATTCAATTCTCTACAACTTTTCGTAAGAAAGTTTTTCCAAATTCCAAACAGAAATTGACCAAATCCACATACGGATAATTTTACAAAAGCTATAATCAAATTTCAAATAAGAAATGGGGTCCACCGACATGTTTAACATGTGTTTTAAACATTTATTGCAACAAAAATACTCTTCCTCCTCATATACTCATATATCCCACATTCATTGTAAAATATCACCGCTAATATATTATTAAAATAATATATTTAAATGAATTATTTTATCGTAAAAAGATAAAATATTAATTTTCAACAATTGTCATTTTAAAAATTTTCTCCATCTATATCCACATAAAATCAATATTTTCCTCATCATATAAATCAATAATTAATTATTCACAAATAATATTACGTAATCACAATATCGACAACCGTGCAGCTCCTCAGAAAGAGGGGGCTTCCAATAAGAATTTCTCCTTCTTGCCAAATTAGTGACCAAACCTCCTTAGATGTAACTTTCTAGACATCGCTAATAATATTATCTAATAATATTATTCGGATAATATGAATTATTGCTTCGATAATAAAAAATATATGTAATGACAATTATCAAACAACAAAGAATATAAAATATCAACGCAACAATTATTGAATCAATAAAATAAAATATCGAATAAGAATTATCGTAACAATTATCGAGTAAAGCCTTCTTACGTAAGAATCAATAATTGGTGCAATACCGCAATGCTACTGCTCAACAACGCCAGATTAGTGTGTTTTTAACCAATTTGGTATTCCAACAAGATAATCTAGAATAACTACGCCTAAGTATTTATAAACAACTTATATTTGTCGCTTTCTTCATCCAATCGCTTCATTATGGGCCCACAAAAGATCTTGCTACCGTCATCAGAATATTATTCATATTCACGAATATTCCACGACCAAACGAATATTCCCCAACAATAATGAATATTTTATAACCACACTGAATATTTTTACCATAACTATCCACATTAATCAAATCGACTTTTTACTATTTCAAAATAATAAATAGCTTTCATTCATTAATATTTTGGGGTCTTCTGACCATCTCCACCATTTCCACCTACATAACTCATCCACATTAATCAAATGACCCCACTATTTTCAAAATAATAATGATAGAGGAAAAAATTTCAATCGGATTTTGCCATTGATTTTCCGTAGCGAGGGATTGGGGATTCTTAACAAGAAGGAAAAAGGGACCAGAACAACATTAAACTAATTCCATAAAAAATAAAGCAGTATGCATAAAGAATCAGCTCATAAACAACCAATTGATTAGACTCAACATAGCAAAACTCTATTTTAAATCAATTTGAATTCCAACAGATCAAGCAGACCCACACCCCAAAACTGACATAAACACCAACTCAAACCGGAAACGAGGCAACAAAACCAGATCCAACGAGTGGGTGGGCCAATTTGGTGCTCAAAAGAGGATGAAAAATCAAGCATGGGTGGAGCAGCGGTGGAGAATCCGGCGAGAACCATAATCACTGCAGAATCGAACCATTATAAAATAAAGGAGCCCAACAGTATCTAATGTCTAGAATGAACAATAAGTAGTGATTTGATTAGATTGAGAGCTCTAAAATAAGGCTGTAAAATGAGCAAACAGTTTGGGCTAGATTCGTACTCGCTCGACTAAAAGTTCGATTCGAGCTCGACTCGAAATATAAATGAGTCAAATATGAGCAAATTTTAAAGTTCGGTAAATTATTCGAACCTCTTCAAATTTTAATTTTTTATTTATACTCGGATCATATTCGTTCAAAAAATTCAAACTGCTCGGGCTCGATTCGTAATGCTCTTTCGATTCTAGAGTTAAATGAGCCTTAATCAAATCTTATTTTATACTCGATAAATTTTATGAAGCAAATCGAAAGCAACTCAATACTTTGGTTCATTTCGATTAGCTTACACCTTACTCTAAAACTACCGAATCGCCCAAAAGCGAGCCACAAAGACCCCAGATCTAATTTAGAAGAGATGAGCAATAAGCTTAAATAAACCAGATCCGGAAGAAATAAGGAGACCAACATCAAACGCAAATCACCATCGAAAAGCCATCGAGATCCAAACCTCAAATCATAATCCCAAAAATAGAACCCCACTTAAGATCATCTCTTCAAAATCCAACACACGAATCACCCCGACTAATCTCGCGAAGAGCCTTACAATCTATTCACCCCGATCGGTTGGCCATAACATAGATCAAAAAGAGATGTTGAAGGTTCACATTTTAGTCGCCGGAAGCTCGAAGGTTCACATTTTATTTTATGTAGTAGAGAGGATGGATCAACCAATCAATTGATTTGTCGAAGAATTTAT
Source organism: Panax quinquefolius (assembly GCA_020205615.1). Classification (NCBI taxonomy): domain Eukaryota; kingdom Viridiplantae; phylum Streptophyta; class Magnoliopsida; order Apiales; family Araliaceae; genus Panax; species Panax quinquefolius. The sequence goes on from CM035161.1 coordinate 30,658,595, forward strand.
TTGTTTTGCTTGGACTAAAAGCTTTTTTGTTGGTGTAATGTTGATGATGATTGCATCAAGGCATGGGTGATGCACGGTGAGAATGGACAAGTGTGATGAAGGAAGATGAAATCGTTTGCTAGATCTGATCAGTTTGGATTTTATTTTTGTTTAAATTTAGTTTAAGTTAATATAAAATATTATATTAATCTTTTGTCCTTTAAAGTCAATAAAATAATTTAAAGACTAGCCTTCTTTTAACACATAAGCACTGTATTGCCATGTGGCCATGCCACGTCAGCAATTTCTGACGTGGCAGACCTAATTAAATGCAAGTGGAAAAAATTAATAATTTAATCATCTAATTAACAAAATTGAAAGATGGATCATCGAAGTAGAATATGACTTATAGTTTAGGATAGTTATTCATATTTAAGCCTAGTAAAATATAAGGAAAAAGAATGGAATATTTAAAGTGTGATATATATAATTCATCATATGTCATATAGCAATACTTATATTTACTAATTTTAGTACTCTCCATTTCAAAATATAACATTAAATTTGACTTTTATAATTACTATGAGATGTTTTTAATTAAAAATTAATATAATTCATTTTACTTTGAAAACTATATATGTTGTAATTATTAATTCTTTTACATAGTTTATAAAGTTTATAATTATATTAATCTTAAATTATCCAACCCATTCTCGAGTCGCCAAATACATGTTACGTAAATAACTACAATTTTATTATTACAACATATAAATCTGTGAGTTTAAATACGAGATATTGCCATCTGTATAATATCCACATGCAAATAAATTCCCATCATAATTATTGATACATTATTTTACAAAAATGGTGAGGACTACTAAACAACTCTCTAGAACCTTCATTCCATACCCTCGACTAAGTACTTTCGCTACATTCTCGCCTCCCCGAGAAGAAAAAAATGGAACAACAAGGAAAAGGGTGAGCTCAACTAGCCCAAGTAGAAGAATATTATGACTAAGATAATATACAACAAATTATCGTTAGTCTCCAACAGGAAAAATCTAATAGAATACAATAGACAACAAATTTTAAATCAATATTCGCAATGAAATAATAATTCATTAGAAGAGTTAAGTAGAGAATGCAAACTACTATCTTCTATATATGAATTTAAAAGTTCATCGTCGATATTTTATCCTCAGAACATCAATCAATATATATCCGAATCAAATATTCATCTTTCCACTACAAAAGCCAAAGATATTCATCACCGGGTCATGTTCATCTAAACACTGCTCATCTTTGCACTACTACTAAAGATATTAATCACCGATCATGTTCATCTCAACACTGCTCATCTTTGCATCTACGGGCCAAAGATATTCATCAAGAAATCATTCATCTTTGCACCATAGGCCAAAGATATTCATCAAGAAATCATTCATCTTTGCACTACTGTGCTAAAGATATTCAAGAATATCATCATTTAGACCGAGGATGATGAAAAATATTTTAAAGGAAACTAATCCAAAGAAACAAAATGACAATATTAAGGATTCGTATTTTTTAAACAATCCAAGTTCAAAAATACTTCATAAGTAATCGAGTGGAGTAAAATTCAAGAATGATCAAAACATGGATACAATCAAAGCTAGTATCCGTAATAGATATTTTGGACAAAAGAAGAAATTTCATTTTTCTATGAATAAGACTGTATTCGTGAATAAAGTCAGATATCGTGAATAGTCTCGATATCGTGAATAAGAACTCTCGACACCAAAAGATAGAAATTTCACAAAAATATCATCACGCTTAAGTGAATAGTGCTCGTGAATAAGAACTCATGCTTAATAAGAACTTTCATGAATAAGAACTCGTGAATAAGAACTTCATGAATAAGAACTCCGATATGAAAAAATTCCAAATTTGATAAAAAGTTCTAACCAATATTTCAAAGATAATGATATTGAAGAAATAATATCATTTGAGAAGAAAATAACATCCCTTACCTCGAAAGACAAGATTTACAGTTAAAACACCTGATATAAAGCATGACTAACTTGCAGACCGTATAGCAATACTCAAAGTATACTCAAAATACTCACAAGAATACGCTCGATAATATAGAGAGAAAAACTTGAGCTCGGTATGATTTTCAATTCTAACCCAAGACCCTATTTATAGAAATTGCTTAGTAACACCAAAGCGTAAAATTGAATATAATAATATTATATATGAACAAAATTCATACGCCCACATCTTGAATCAATTCAATTGACCACCATGCACATGTTAAATATGCCTACAACATATAAAAAACGTATTTCTTAAAAACATAATTAAAACTTCCAAAAATCAATTATTTTGAGCTTGAAACTTAAATAATTCATAATAAATAGCCCTTTTATCGGAAAATTCGAATCTCATGACTTTTTATAGGAAATTCCATTATCTACAACTTTGCGTAAGGAAGTTTTTCCAAATTCCAAATGAAATTAACCAAAATCCATAAACTGACGATTTTACAAAGTGCTATAATCAAATTTCAATCCAAGAAATGGGGTCCACCGACACACAAAACATGTGTTAATCATTTAATGCCACAAAAATACTCTTCCTCCTCATATACTCATATATCCCACATTCATTATAAAAATATCACACCGTTAATATATTATTAAAATAATATATTTAAATGAATTATTTTATCGTAAAAAGATAAAATTTCAATTTTCAACAATTGTCACATTAAAATTTTTCTCCATCTATATCCACATAAAATCAATATTTTCCTCATCATATGAATCAATAATTAATTATTCACAAATAATATTACGAATCACAATATTGACAACCGTGCGCCTCACTGAAAGAGGGGCTTCCAATAAGAATTTCTTCTTCTTGGCAAGCAATTAGGTGACCAAACCTCTCCTGTATGTAACTTTCTAGACATTTCCAATAATGTTATCTAATAATATTATTCGATAATATGAATTATTGCTTTCGATAATGAAAAATACCGTGTAATGACAATTATCAAACAACAAAGAATATAAAATATCAACGCAAAGAATTATTAACTCAATAAAATCTCGAATAAAGAATTACAGTAACCATTATCGAGTAAAGTCTTCTTACGTAAGAATCAATAATTGGTGCAATACCGGTATCTATCGTGTGTTTTAACCATAACGGGTATTTTAACAAGATAACGATAACAACTACGCTGTTATTTTAAAACCACTTATATTTGTCGCTTTCTTTCATTCAATCGCTTTTTAGTTATGGGCCCACATACGGGTCGGTTGGTAGTCGACGAATATTCCCCGACAAGACGAATATTCCACGACCAAACGAATATTCCCCACAACAATGAATATTTTATAACCACTTGCTTATTTTGAAGTATTTACAGTATTTTCCTCCTAACTATCCACATTAATCAAATCAACCCTTACTATTTTAAAATAATAAATAGAAAATTAAATTTCATTAATAATAAGTTGGGGTCTTACACCCACCCCATCCCACCCCCCCACCCCCTCCCTCCTCTCCTCCCTTTATTTCTAAGAATGAAATATGTGTTAAATTTTTAATATAAATTGAATTTAAGTTAAATTTGAACATTTGAGGGTATTTATGTCAATTTCTAATTATTTATTTCATTCTTAGATGTATTTCTAACATCAACCAAATATGTACATGGAATATTAAAAAATCATTCCATTCCCTTCCTTATTCTATTTTCTACTCTATTCCATTCCTTCAATCCAAACGTAGCATAAAAGATTTTGTGAAACAGTAAGTCTACTATCACATACATTCATATGCATATTTTGATGGTCCACTGTGAGATTTTGAAGACACATATACAGAACAAATTATGTAAACTCTCAAAATATGCATGTAATTATATATGATTATATATGAGCGATTTTATACGATAATAAACTTATTTTTTGTGAAATACTAGTCGCCGTCATTTTGGACTATGTTGTTCAATGCAGTAACATTCATAAAAAGTTGATCCAAATTGACCATTCCACCACGGCCACGGGACGGGTAATGATGGAGTGAGGGAGAGAGAGGAGTTGGGCGTGTTTCTTTGGCTGTTAGTACTATATCATATCAAAGGTGAAAAATATGATTATTATTTTTTATTTGTTATAATATTTACTTTAATTTCAAAGCAACGAAATACAAGTCAAATCCAATAATCATGAACCGAGTCAAGTCGAATATTGAGTTACTCAGATTTAACTCATAAAATTTATTGAATATAAAATAAAATTTGATTGATGCTCGTTTTGCTATCGAGTTAAATACGATTTCGAATCGAGTCCAGACAATTTGAATTTTTCGAATGAATATGATACGAGTATCAATAGAAAATTAAAATTTGAGGAGATTCGAGTAATTTATCGAACCTTAAAATTTATTCATATTTGAATCATTTATATTTCGAGTCGATTGAGTACGAATTGAGTCCGAACTATTTGGTCATTTTACAGATTTAATTGTGCTTGGTTAGGAACTTAGGATGAGGTTTTCTCCGGACTCGACTATTGGATCTGGAATCCAGCCCAATGTCAATACTCATGACCCAGTCCAAAAGACCTGTATGGATAAGGGGGACTTATTTAAACCCAAATTCATTGGCCCAAGAATTAAAGACGTAGGGTTGGGACTCACGAGTGACGACAGAGAAAAATATATGTTAAACTCTGTAAACCATAAACAACCTACAAGTATCAGTGCATAATAGTAATTTGTAATCAAGTTTAATTTTTAATTCTTTATACTAGTAATCACTTTAGAGGATGTACTAGTTCTCACATCGAGAGATAGCAATTGTGATCAAACATGATCATGTTCCTTCGTTTGTAAAGATCCATACAACCTTGGACTTGACACATCAACATGTTTCAAACTGATGCAATTTTTAATATAACATTGCTTCTATTTTTATTTAATTGAATAATATTACACCATTACTATTATATTTCTAGCTGACCAAGTTCTTGACATTCATTCATTTTAAAATAATCATTTATAAAATGTATTTTTAATTTTAAAATGGAATGATTACTCCCCTTAAAAGATAGATAATACAATCAAAATGTTGTTACAAACCATAATGACTATAGATGTCCAAAATATGTGTAAAGGGACTTCCAACGACTGTGCATCCAAAATAATTAAAAAGGAGATGCATTTGTTAATAAATATATGAAGTACAGTCTTTACCACCATAAAACAACCCCATTCGAATTTTCCGACCGTTGGGGCCCGTTGCAAGACAGGGTAACCGTTAAAACATTTTTTTAAAAATATACTCCCACTACTTCTTCTTTCCTTGCAAACACCACAAAATAACCAGACAAACTTGAGTAGAACTCTCACACACCAATGGGCTGTGTATCATCAAAACTCTTTAAAGAAGATATCAAACGAGAGATTTTATTTGGCAATGGAGATTATTATACCAATCATGTTGTTTCTCTCACTTCGTCCACTTATGGTGCTCTCAAATTGGACAAAGATCAACCGCAGCAACACTCAATCTCTGAATGCCTAGTTGAACAGAGAAAATCGGTGAGTCGCCAAGAGCCAGAGATTATCAATGCTTGGGAACTCATGGGGGATCTTGAGGACGGAGGAGTACCCATTTCGATTCCGGCTAAAAAAAGCCCAAAAACGACTTATTTTCTTCGTGGGATTGCAAATTTGGACGCAAAAAGTCCATTCAAGTTCTTAAATCAGATGGGTTCCCCAAAGAAATTCATGAAATCTGGAGGGAAAGAAAATAAGGGGCAAATTAATGGATATGGTACCGGAATTGCGCGGTGGGATTATAGTCCGAAGAGGGTCTTGAAGGCATGTAATTTCCAAGAGAATTCACCAAGTTTGAGAACTCCATTGAAAAGTGATATGCCAGGGATGGATTTGGGGGTGATTTCATCGAGAAGGAGGAGTTTGGGTCCACTGTTTGATCCAGAACTTGTTGCTACTTTTGAGAAAGAATTGTCCGAAGAGGGAGAACAAATCAAGAAAATGGTATCAGCCACGCCCACCAAACAAAAGGCCAGAAATTCGCGAGAGTCGGAGTCCATTCTACAACCGTTCGATAAAAATTGCCCGCCAGGTGGTGAAAATTCAGTTGTCATTTACACAACCACATTGCGAGGAATTAGGAAGACATTTGAGGATTGCAACGCTGCGCGGTCCATTATTCAATCACACCATGTTCAGATGTTTGAGCGCGATGTGTCGATGGATTCGGGGTTCAAAGAGGAATTAAGAGGACTGACGGGGACAAAGCAAGTGAAAATTCCAGTAGTGTTTGTCAAGGGAAGGCTGATTGGTGGTGCTGTTGAAATAGTGAAGTTGGAGGAGGAGGGAAAATTGGGAATTTTGTTTGACGGGATCCCGAGGGCGGCCATGGGGTGCCGAGGGTGCGACGGGGTACGGTTTATGATGTGTATGGTATGCAATGGGAGTTGTAAGGTGTTGGATGAGGATGGGAAGAAGACGATCAAGTGTGGTGAGTGCAATGAGAATGGGTTGATTCAGTGCCGCATTTGTCGTTCATTATAAGCCAACTCGTGTTAGGACATTTTCATTGTTTTTAGCAAGTCTTGTGGAGATAGAAGCTTTCTCCTCATCCACAATGGTTGGATTTTAGGCCTTTCTTGTGTGTGCTTTTGTTTTGGTTGATGGCTTATATTTTTACTTAATTCTTATTTTCTTTTGTTTAAAGATTTGTGGCTTGAACTCTATGATAAATTATGCCAGCCTTCAATTCATTTTTGTCTGTTAAATTTGAACTTGGAAATTAGTATATGCCTAATTGTTTGTTTTTTGTTAAAAGTTCGGACATGTCACTTATCCAAGTGTTGTGTTTTCTGTCTCTTAGTTGTTTTCTTCGACCTGGGGAAGTTGCACTGTAATACTGAGCAGTCTAATCCTTGCACAAATAGAATAAACATACTCAAACTTTTCATACTTGTCAGCTATGGTTTGAATAGGATTTGGATTTGGATTTGGATTTGGACTTGGACAAGGATCCTCTCAATTTTGGGGTCCAAACTTAAAATGTATTATAATGTGACATTGTTCTAATAACTAGACCATGAAATGGAGACTTCAATTTATTTGAAACGGAGAGCTTTAGCTTCATCTCATTAGAAAATTAAAATAAATTCGAGAAGCTCGAGTCTTTATGTATTTTTTTTACTCTTTCTCACTAAAATGAAGTTTCTCTTTGACACCTAACTTTTAATTTTTGAACATATTAAAATTTGTCAAAATTATATAGGGTTGGTGACATAAGATGGTTACAAAAAATAAATACAAATGATGTATAGAATTATACTCCTAATTAACTATCCTATTATTATTATACACATTATTTTGTATTCAATCTTTTGTCACCAAAATATTATTGTTTTGAATTATAATTTTTTTCTTTTTTCATGTTACCTAAAATCATGCACTCCAGACTACTATGTATACATAGCTAGCTTTTTCCCTTTTTTTAATTTATTTTTTATAATGTATATACATAGCTAGTTTTTAAACATGTATGATCACTATGAATCTATGATGAGAGAGTTTTAACTACTCTCCTTCCCAGTTTTAGGACCATTTTTTTTACAATGATGATATGAAAATTTTACCAGATTTCAAAATGTCTTCTATTAAAGTATACTTAATTTAGTGAATGGATATATATTTTATATTGGACAAAAACTCGCACTTGATTTTCGCCATTTATAAAACTTTTAAATAAATTGCCAACAGACAGTAACATGACTATTTAATGAAACAGATTTAATAAAATTAAAGTCACAAATAGATATATTATTATTATTATTCATTTTCACATGCTCTCGTTTCATAGTAAGATGAGTCCACTTTATTCTTATTTATGCGATAGATTTATCGAAGTGAATATAATATATATGGCAAAATATTAAAATTACTTATACTTTAGCAAATTTTTTAAAAAATAATAATAATATTTATGGTACAAAAAATATCATATCCTAACATCATTTTAAAAGCATATACTTTCTATCATCTGTTTCAAATTATAAAATTATTATTGATTTTTAAAATTAATTTAATATACTTTCAAATTCAAAATTAAAATAAATCATTAAAAATTATGAAAATAAATAAATTTTATAATAAATGGTACTTTTAAAATAGTTTATAATATTTATTATTGTATTAATTAAAATTTAAAAAATATATATTAATTTTAAATTAAAAAATTATCTTTAATTAACCTTAAAAAGTTAACATGGAGATGGAGAGGAGGGAGTACATCAAAGTAAAAAACCATAATATTCCCCAACCAATAAACAAATATACACGACAAATAAAAATAGCTTAAATAAAAATTTGTATGGTGTGTTGTGACTCACAAATATACCTGCGGACTCAGCCTGTGTCAAATGGTCTGACCTACACTGTATAAAATCTCTGTGAATTTAACACGTGTTAGGGTAGTAGACCACCAAGTTGCTCTGATGCTCTGACAATAGTCTTTCCCACCATCACTTCAACAATATATATACATACATATATATCTTCTCTATGTTAAGCTAAGCAGGCGCTCACGCTATGAGAGGAACCTAATCATCAATCATGGCTGGAAAGAAAAGAAAAAGGAAAGTGAGGCTGTAAGTTTCTTTTCTTACTTTCAAGTTTCAAGAAATCCAAGTCCAATTTTGCACGTGCGCATGTAATTGATGGAGTTATCAGCAAGAGTTCAGGGAATAATTATTGGGTGTATGAAAAGAGATTAATTGAATGATTATTGGGTGTTTGAAAATAGATTAATTAAATTCAGGGCTTCAAATAGTACAATTTCATCCCTAGGGTCTTCTGTATTTTTATTGACCTTCAGTTTGTTGAAGCAAAGAAATTATATTGTTGTTGAATCTTATTCGAATTTTCAATCGAAGAATTCATGCTATAGGGTTATTTTAAGAAAAACCACCAACTTTTTTGTTTATTTTCTCATGTTTTCTCTCTCCTTGAAGGTTTAGGGCAGCTAGATTGAAATGTATCTAGATAGTTGAATCACTCAAGGGTTTTTTGATCTGGCTGTTAATTACATTTGATCTAGTTCGTTTGGTTAGAATCTTGGAATATTATTAGGATTTAAGTATGTTTGTTCACTGTTGTGATTTTGGGTTGTTAGCAGACTGACATGAATCAAATTTAAGGATGATGGCTTCTTCCCTTTTTTTGTTTTTTTTTTTAATATGAATTTGGATTTATTTACTTGTGTTTTTCTTATTTTTTTGGGTTTTTAAAACTTTTTCTCATGTATTAGTCAGTTTGGTAGCTGGAAGTTCTCTTGGTAAGGTGCTGTTGGACGGACTAAATCAAATTAGAAATTAAGCTTGTTTGATTAGCATTGGTTTGGGTTTTTGAACTTGTGAACATAATAACATAAAAAATAAATGGGGGAAATCATTTTACATGGGTGATGTTGACTAACGGTATTTAAAGTTTTTGATGCTGCCATTTACATATATCAGTTTGGATTCTGAATTTGATTTTATGGGTATCTACATTCAGTTCCAAGCACTAGACTGTTTTTTCTTTTTCCAAGGTACTATGCGTAGGCGTGTTGCTGAGATTCACATTTGGTAATTTTTATTAGGCTTTAGACAAAGGTGTATGGAACTTGGAAGTTTAAGCTTGGACTGGTGTGGACTCATAGATTGGATAATTTTTTTTAATGTTTTTAGATACAGAATTGCACTTGAGCTCTATTCACTTCTATTTAGAGCAGTATGGTGTTCCCTTGATTCCTGTGGTCACCTTACAACCTCAAGATTTCACGAGATGTGTTTTTTGCTATTGCTCTGAGCTTGATACATATAATTAAATTATTCTTGTAGATTATTTCTTATGGGTTATATGTTTATAGATTAGCTGAAGCATTCACGGATGATCAGAGATCAGCCGAGGAATTGAAAGAACCAGAGGAGCAACAGATATGGTCAAAGCTTCCAACAGAGCTCCTGGAATCAATCGTGTCCTTGTTAACTTTGAAGGAAAATATTCGCATTTCTGCTGTTTGCAAGAAATGGCTCTCTGTTGCTATCTCAGTTCGGGTGGTCAACAAAGCCCCATGGATTATGCATTTCCCCAAATATGGTGACTTGTTTGAATTCTATGACCCTTCACAGCGCAAGACTCATTCCGTTGAGTTTCCAGAGTTGCAAGGCTGTAGGGTTTGTTACACCAAGGATAATTGGTTACTGCTTTACAAGCCCAGAACTCAGCGTGTGTTGTTTTTTAATCCTTTTACGCGGGAATTGATCAAATTGCCAAGATTTGAGATGGCATACCAGATAGTTGCCTTTTCTTCTGCTCCAGTATCTCCCGACTGTATTGTTTTTACAGTTAGACATATTAGTCCAACTGTTGTTGCCATTAGCACCTGTCATCCTGGAGCAACAGAATGGACTACTGTCAATTACCGTAATCGCTTGCCATTTGTTAGCAGTATTTGGAATAAGCTGGTCTTTAGCAACGGTCTCTTTTATTGCCTGAGTCTTACAGGTTGGCTGGGGGTTTTTGACTCACAAGAACGTACTTGGACTATACGTGTTGTGCCTCCACCCAAATGTCCTGAGAGCTTTTATTCTAAAAGTTGGTGGAAGGGCAAGTTTATGACAGAGCATAAAGGAGATATTTTCGTTATATACACTTGTCATATTGAAGACCCTATTGTATATAAGTTGGACCAGACAAGCAAAGTATGGACAGAGATGAGAACTCTTAGGGGAGTGACACTCTTTGCAAGTTTTTTGACATCCCATGCAAGAATAGACCTTCTTGGGGTGATGAGAAATAGTGTTTATTTCACTAAAGTTCGTTTTTATGGAAAGCGATGCATATCCTATTCTCTTGACAATAGTAGATACTATCCCAGAAAGCAGTGTTATGATTGGGGAGAACTAGATCCTTTTGAGAGTATTTGGATCGAGCCACCAGAAGACTTCTCAACCTTCATCTAAAGGAGGTTAGCAAAGAAGGTGAACGTATTCAAACAATGATTTATCATATTTTGAAGTCCTTTAGTCATTTTCTCTTTGTTGTCTAATCATAATGCGATGTCTGGGCTATTTGTGATATTTATACTGGTAGTTATATCTGTAAGTCATGTTATATTGGCAGGTGTCAGTTGTCCTTTGACTAATTATCGAATATAAAGTCAAAAGGGCCATGCGTTAACTTGGTATTGCAACTTGTAAATGTTATCATCCAGCAAGTAATATCATTGTCACTCAACTAATCAGGTATTCTGCTTACCGTTTGGCTCTGACTTACTTGGACTAACGACATATATCATTTTAAATTATGTTAAGGAAGTTTTCTTATGTAGCGTATCATAGTTTTCAATATTTGCTGTGACGCCGTATCAGCCGATATGTATTGGGTTTCTGGGTATACCGATTTTGTTTCATCTTGATATAATGAAGAGAATAAAATCACATGTAAATTTAGAAAAAATAAATAAAAATAAAATCACATGTAAATTTAGAAAAAATAAATAAAAATAAAATCACATATGTATATACCGTTACGGCTCTATACCGGCTAATATGTCAATTTCACTCCAAAATCATTCCCCCACCCAAATCCACATTTTGCTGTTAATATAGTCTACTATTTGTCAATATCTCTTTTACTTGAGTCCATTCCTTTTCACTTGGAATGGGAGACTAAAAGTGTACTATATATTGACATGCTTTTTCCCCCCACAGTTCACTTCAAATTTCTCATCCATCTAATCTGCTCCTTCTCCATCTATTTTATTCTAGTTCACCCCCACTTAGAATGGGAGACCAGTCTCATTAATTGTATTTTGTAGTACTAAACGTTATTTGAGTAATGTGCTCATTTAAATAAAAACGACTAAGGTCCATAGACATATTTCTGTATTACGTGTTATTTGGGGAAGAAAAAAAAAATACACCTTCGGTGCCCACAACCTTTAAGCGACATCAACTTCATCCTCACTGCAACATTGGCCACTACCAAAATTTAATATTATGTGTATATATTTATGGACTAACCATAATCATATTTTATTAAAGAAATTTTGTATAGTTGTTGGAATTACATTATTTGTGGATCCTACTGGCTGCATCACCAATTACTCAAAGAAATAAAAGCAACTAGAAGAATATAGGCACTAGGCTTTATTCTTAATGTGTGTGTGAGAGAGAGAGAGAGAGAGAGAAAGAGAAAGAGTCAGATGTTCATGGCTAAGGGTGTAAATGAGTCGAACCGAAGCGAATAGAGAGATGCTCGAATTCGACTCGAAACGTTAAATTCATAACTCGAATTCGAATTGTATTTGAAAAATTCTACTCAGATTCGACTCGAATATTTATTACTCAAATTCGATCTTACTCGGATCGAACTATATTCAAACTACTCGCGAGCTTCAAATTCAAGTTCGAATCTGAGTCTCCACATAATAACTAGCTTTATAATAAATATAATTATAAATTGAATCTGTTATTTTACTTAGAAATGAGAAAATATATTTATTATTACACTTTATAAATATAAAATCACAATTAAAATTATAAACAAAACAAAATAATGATAATTAATTATCCTAATTTGATTTAATTTTGTATATATTATAAGAGAATGTATCAGTATCTAATATCTAATCAAATCAATATGATCAATCAATCGAGAATTCGTATGTATCTTAAGCAGAATCACAATCTTGAGAATTACTCATATTTTTTTATTCGAACTCTTAAACGAGTTTGAATATAATCTTTGCTCGTTTTTCTAATCACAAGCTATAGCCATTGAACTCATTGCTCATGCCACAATTGACTACCAGTTGCATGGCGAACTACTTTAAACTGTTGCAATCTTTAGTATAACAAAGAGTATTACTCCTCCACCTATGCTTGATCTTAAAGATCTAACGCTTTCAACAAAGTCTGTCATATTTCTGGCGCATGTTCAGCATGTTATGTATACATCAATTATTTAAATAAAAAGTTAGTTTTGAATCTCAAGCCAAAACTTCTTGGATACTTGTTAATTAATTGACCAATGTTGAAATTTGAGTTTGCTCCTTTAAAGTGGAAGAGAGCACAGTTGGTTTTATAATATGTCCATTATGAAATTTATGTAACTTAATTAAAGAGCTTGACTATTTTAGAAAACCAAAGGAAAGATACGAAAGATATAAGGAACTGGGGCTTGAAGAATCCAGTTACTCATTTACATTGAAATAATTGTATATATGTCTGTAACTATATGCTTGCAAATACGCATTTATGTAGTGATATTTTTGTGCCTTTATTCATGTTACTTGCTTTATCATAAACCATAGTAATATTCGTAAGCTAAAAGATTTATTTATCTCTAGGTTTCTTGTGGAGATACTATAATTCTTTGTATTTATATAAAAGGTTTCCTTTTGCTGAGTTTTGCCATGTCCCTCCATTATGTTTGTTAGTTTTGTTATATCAGTATTATGGACATGTATACTTTTAGATTCATTTAAGTCATGGATTTGCCCTAATGTTTGTATTCTTTGGGTGGATGAGATATATACGGTTAGCCCCACTGTATGTTATTTGTTAGCATCCCCTTCTCGTTGGCTTGATATTGGAGTTCACTCTGGTGTAGATACTTCAGGAAATGACTTTGCCTGTGTTTTCCATTTGCCAAATGCTGATGAGATCTTTAGCCATATTTTGGAGCAGTTTCATCTGGCTAGTGACTTGTTTAAATGAAACAATTTGGATTAGTAGGTCTTTCATTAGTACCAGGGCGCTTTTCTCTTGGAAAATTAAAAGCATAAGGATACCAATATAGTTTCAACTCCAATAGATTACTCGTAAAGAAAGGAACATGCATTTGCTTCATAGTTGAGATGCTCAAGCAAAACATTTTTGAGCTTCCTTCGTTTCTACTGGATGAGTTTGTGAGGTTGAATCATTTTAGGTTTAGTTTTCAAGTTTCTTGAGGAATGAGGTGTAGGCAAGGAGTTTTTTTAAGTTATAGATCTGAACAGAGCCGACCTTGGGCCAGGTCTATCGGGGCGACTGCCCAGGGCCCAAAGTTGAGGAGGGCCCAAATTTTTTAATAAATTATGTATATATGTGTATAAAAAAGTAAAAAAATAATTATAAAATATAATATAAAACAAATCAATAAATATGGAGAATCAAAATAGACTCTAGCCACAAAAAGAAGGAAAAACCCTTCGACCCTCTCAGTTCATAACGCAACGTAAGCAATATTTTTTCCGATGATTCTCCTCTTCTCTAACAAAGTTGGAAAATAAATCATCCACCAGCTAGACCAATGCCTTTCTTTGAAGGTAATTTTTTTAAAGATACATATAGAATCTAGATATATAAATTTTGTAAATTGTAATATATATTTTTGTTAACTTTTTCTTATTTATTATTTAATTCAACAAAAAACTTGGCTGAGATTCTTGTTCTTCGTTTTTAATGCAATGTTTACAATTCAGGGTACTATTTTTTCTTAGTTTTAGATTTTTCCCAAACAAATTTTTTAACGAGGCCCCAAAGTGTTCTTACATCTTTTGTAAATTCTTATAATTTTAATAAAATTAATTAGTTGATAATTTATTTATTTTTTTTGTTTAATTTGTATAAAGGGGCACACTTGAAATATTTTGCCCTGGGCCTTACAAAACCCAGGACCGGCTCTGGATCTGAACTTATAAAAGTATGATAAGTTATGATGCATTATTGACTTTTTTTTAGCTCCTTCTATGATACATTGACCCAACCTTGTTTGTCTTGCAGATGATCCACATGAACCTTCTTCTTCCAACCTTGTTTTGATTGTTTGAATGGGCATAGTGTGCAAAGAATATCATTCCGAGTCTACATATAAGACTCGTATAGGGAAAACATAGAGGATCTGATCTGACTAAATATGGAAAATGTGGAGAAAAGAAGAAATAGAGGCAGCACGAAAATAGATGGACATGAAGAGTAGCATAAAAGAATACCAGTTCAGCAGCTTAGGGAAAAATATAGGAGATTATTGTTTGGTAGGTGAAGCCTAGTAGCCCAAATTTTGAGGTACAATCTTACAATTGAACATTCCCTACTAAACTAAGGATGTCAAAAAATGTGGCAAAGTATTAGTCCCAAAATAGAAGGTTGGTATATTTCACATTTAAGCAAGAAGAGGAGAATCAGTATTTAACTATCTATTGTGCGAGGATCCAACGAGCATCTTGTACTTGTAATAGGTTTCATTTTTTGAGAGAATGTGACTGAATTTTCAGGTTGGAGCTATTATTTATCTAAAATTAGCTTTCTGTATTAGACTCTTCCTCAATCGAAATGACGTATACTGATCTATCTATTGTACTTGGACATATGCTTGTTTCGAAATAAAATCAGTCAGTCGATATTGCTTATGGTTATGAATTGCTGCTCTCATTTTTGGCATCCTCATTAATGAATCTGACCTGCCAAACCTTATTTTTTATATGCAGTTTCTTTAGCTAGGGTATCTTTAAGTCTATTACTGTGAAGAGCAGATGATTTCCAGTAGAGCTCAGAAAATTGCTGCAGCAGTGTTGAAAATGACGATAATGTACTTTTTTCTGGCTAAAAATGAGATAAATCCAGGGCATTCAGTGATGGCAAAGATATGCCTTTCTTTGGTTGCACATGCTCCATTAGGGTTTTCAGGTTCTTCGAAACGCCAATCTTCTACAGACGAGCTCTTGTGATATATACTGTTCTATTTTAGGATGTTTTGAGCTAAGATATTTATTTGTTTTGATATTTTTAGTAATTTGTGTAGAGTAGAACAAGGTAGCAGTCATATGTTGACCAGATCTAATGTGTTGCTAATCAAGAAAAAGTATTCTAGTATTTTTATGGGTCTCAACATACTAGTACCCCTTGGTATGCTGACCCTATAACTTCATTTACTAGTTCTTGATAATGTTTTCAAGATAGATTTGCTGTTCATTTTATTAGAATTATTTCAATTTAGGTTGTACTCAATTCTCCCTCTTTGAAATTTTATGTACATCATGTTTATGTTCTGGGGTGTAGGTTCCATTTTAGGTAAATTTCATGTAATAGCCGTCACATACTTTGATATAAGATCACTAAAGTGGTGTGTTTGCAAGTTCCATTTATATTTTGAAAAGGAGTTTATTTTTGGAGAACTTTTTTGATATTTTTTTTACGAAAAGTGATCGCTATAAATGAGCAAGATTTTTATAGGTTGTATAGCACGGTTTTTATGTAAAAAGTCTTATTAATTTTTTCTTCTCTTTGTATTAGATATTTCTCATTGGGAGGGTCCTAAAAAAAGATTCCACTTTCAAATCAAGCTCCTTTTTATTTTTCCCTTTTTAAAAAGCAAGTGTGGTTTAAAAAGCTAGAAAGATGTCCAAAGGGAGCTTGCCTTTTCTGGGACAAATGCAGTGCAAATGCGACTGTGATGCTGCTTTCAATAGGCATCTTTTTTCCCTTCTCCCTTGTCGTATTGGTATATTCTTATGGGGCAAATTGTAATTATAATATAGGTTTAATAGACCCGGTTATAATTTCTTAGCTCATGTACAAAATGCTTCACTATTTATTTATTTTGTATTAATTTTGTTATATATGATGTTTATAAGATTGAATGTGGCAAAAGTTAATTCTTAGCCATATACATTGAATTGAACTACTTTATTAAACCAACCAATTACATTTTTACTTAATATCATTCTTTTTATTAGTGATATTTTATAATACTAGTTAGGTGATCATACTTTTTGAATATTAGTATGCACAAAATTTATCTAAACATTATCACTGACCATATATATTGTTAATTAATCTATTTATGTATTTATCACAAAATTTATGAATACATATATTAATCTATTCAACATTATTAGACTTGAGTAAAGTTGAAAAACATTGTGAATATTTTTTTTTTTTGTTAAAATTCATAAATCATCTTTAATTGCAGTCTATTTAAAAAAAAATTATAAATCAATTTTTTAAAGAGTTAGAAGTATCCTTAATTAATTTTGCATAGAAAGAGGATAATTACTTGATTTGAGCCTGAAATTTAATGTTGTAGAGTTTTGATTTTTTTTCTCCATTTCCTAGTAAATTTTTTCTAGGATTAGGTATTTACATATCTAGCACCATTTATAAAGAATTTAATGATTGATAATAGTGTTATTAAAATTCGGGTACCATTGCGAATGAGTGAATTCATGTACAAATCAAGTCAACTCGTTGAGTTTTGAAATTAAAATTGAATTAGATGTCGTGTTTTAAATATGGATTGATACAATTTATTGAAAATTTTGAATTAAGGATAAGAACACATAAAATATTAGAAAAAATAAAAAAGAATTATAAGTGGTAAATATTATTGTTAGTATATTTTAAGACAATATATGATTTAGCGTGTTATCTTATTAAAGTAATTATCCATGATATAATATATTTTTCCATCACATTCAAAAAAAAATTATTTTGATTTAGAAATCAATTTACAAAAATTTAAATTAAAAAAAAAAGAAATCATTTAGTAAATAAACTTTTAGATATCGTAAACTATTAAAAAAAAACTTTCAATTAAAATGGACAACAATAAATATATTAATTAGTTTTTCATTAATTAAAGATAATTAAGTCTCTTTGATATATAAGTATCATATAATTATATATAAGATTCCAAAATTTAAAATACATTTTGTAAAACGGTTAGAAAGAACCTTTTAAAAAACTTATTCCAACATTAATTAAGATGACAAGGTAATATTTAATAAACTAAAAAAATAATGATATCTAAAGAACTTCGTATCATTTTATAGTCTAAAAGTAAAAAAATAAATTTTATTTTGGAACGGAAAAAGAAGAAAAAAGGAAAATACGCCACTAGTTTTGAATAGGAGGAAGGAAGGGAACAATAAGGGAAGGAGATTATTTGCTGAGTGAACCCCCACCTATACAAACAAACACTGGAATTATTACAATCATAAGAAATTTTTTAAAACACTGGAAATATTGCAAGGCATTGAGATAACTGTTTGAATATTATCACATGACAAATCTAAATGGAACCCCCAACATTGCTCTCTTACATGCCTTTGCTCAATAAATTTACTCATCACAAGTAATACAAAAAATTTAGTATGGGTTGTAACGGCTTCGCCCACGGCCACTGTCACGTCTTCCGCCACTTGAGCTTCCTCCCCCACCACTACGGCCACCTCTTTGTTGAGGAGGCGGAGTATGTGGCTGTGGCTGTGGCTGTGGCTGTGCTCCTGGCTGCTGCCTATGGTATGAAAACAACTTATTTTTTCAAGTCTTGTTGGACTGGCGAAGAAATAAATAGTAGTAAAAAACAAAAGGAAGTACCGAAACAGGAATCAAGCTAATAAACAGGGATCCATTAGCCTATCGAAGTAAAATGAACAAGGAGCCACTAGGCCATTACCCATTGTACACCCGGTTAACAGGGCTCTAAAGGTTAGACTAGAAACAAACCTAGGTTTCAGTGTATTTTGCATAAAGTGATTGTTCTACGTTTAGTTTAGTTTCACTTTTTTTAGCAGTTTGAATACTTCAGCACTGAATTAAGCTATGGCTTGAGCACATTTTAAGAAATAGAGTTAAATATTTAGTTCTTTTCATCACTTGCAGGTACAGTCTCAAAGTAGAAAAGGAGGGGGAAGTTTTTCCAGTGCAAATTATAAGCAGCACAAAAAACAACCTAAAATCTAATACTTTGTCTAGTTCGATAGTATACAGAAGAGAAAAAAATACAAGTTTGGTATCACAAAAAACCACCTAATACCGTCAAAATCTAATACTTTGACTAGTTCGATATTCTAAAGAGGAAAAAAAATACAAGTTTGGTATATTTGTACCAAAGAGCATTGTTTCTCAACAAAGTTGTTGGAGAGTTTTTTTTTTGGGGGTGGGGGGATAAAAAATTGGTTGTTTATTTCAATGTCTAACTATAAATAAAGACGACTAATCACACAAAGGTTAAAAGTTATTCTTTAAACTTACAGGACATATCCGATCCTTCCATCAGGGAGGAGCATAGGCATCATTGCCATGCCAGAAGGTGTAGGTCCCCTTCCATAGATCAGCGGCTGCAAGACAGTTACATTCTCTATCAGCAATTGAATGAGAAATATTAAATTTGGGAGCGCTTTCAAACAAATACAACAGAAAAGATACTTCTAGAACCATTAGTTTCTTTCTTCAGTGTACACTTTGATATGCAAGTTGCAGGTTAACCAAAGGAGCCAGACATGACTAAAATCATCAGAAATGCCACGGTGTCGTGCTTAGTAACAATTCACAAGCTTGGACAAATCTAAACGACTGCTCCATATCTTAGTGCCCAAACTATGTGGAATGGACCTCGTAGTGGTCTAATTGCCAGATTACATATTCCCTGACAATGGCATGGGCTACACTTGTGCCCTAGCTGCCTAATTACAGAATTGAGTGTACTTCACGGTTTCCTGGCTTGATGTCTCATCACAAGGTTTCAATTTTGTTGAATTTGACCTAATGCTATCAATTGTTTGTGCACATGTGGTAAGTGGCAGCTTCTTGTTATCCACTGGCAACCGGATTCTCCAAAAAAAGCTGGGCAGATGAGGACTTCAATCCTTAACCTCCTCATAGACAAAGGGACCACTAGCCACTGGAACGGCTCTACTCTATTAGGTGAATAAGACATTAATTATTTGAGCCATCACTAATAGGTCAAGTCCAGCAAATACTACATTACTAATAAATACACATAACATCCATGTGTAAATTACATTATTTATTAATATGTAATTTTATTGTTTATTTTGCAGGGAAAACAACATATGAACATAAAGTTGTGTATTCACAACTGCACACATTTTTTTATATCGACACACCTGAGGCACTTGATTGGCATAAACTATTTAGAACTTGTGCTCTCACACTCCCAATTTCACACCCACTCCACAAGATGGATACTTAGCTATCTATCCAAGCTATATCTAATTCATAAAATTTACCAGCGTCTTTCTAACTCATAAAAACGTATTAGAAATTGGTAAATCATATTGTATAAATCTATCTACCAAATATGACTCTATAATCAATACACCCAACTGTACAGTATCAAGTAATTTTAAAAGTGGAAACAAAAGTAAAATGAGAAGCTAGAAAGTACATCAAGTGAATAATGAGCATCTTACTTGCCCGAAGCCTGCACCGCCATATCCTGCACCTAGAGCACCATAGGCACCTCCAACCAAACCATAACCAACATGAGGTGGGTAACTTGGAAGAAGGGCTGCCTTGTGAGAATTTGGTACTCCAGAAGACCGCTGATCTGCTTGAGGCTTGGCTAGAGAGCACTCCAAGACTTGTCCTATCAAAATGAATCTAAAAAATCAACATGGATTCTTTGTCATCAAGAATTACAGAACCCATGAAAGACACTAACATCCAGGTATTACCATCTATCTCATATTTCTCAGTGTTCTTTAGAGCCTTCATGGCACTTGACCTTTCTGCAAAGTGGACAAAACCGAATCTGCTCTTTTCCTGCCCTGCTTTTGCAGGTGGGAGAACTACTTTTGTGATCTTCCCGTGGTGCTCAAATAGATTTTTTAACTGATCCTGAATAATGTCTTTGGGCAAATTCTTCACATACACTGCTTTAACCTGCAGCAGAGAGCCAGAGGTCATGATTTGCAGATAAATACCTAGAGGTGTCAATATGTTTAACTTATAAACTAATGAAGTGGTTCTTGTACTCAATTACACCCATATACTTTTTTCAAGCCATTGATTAATGACTGATATAAAAACTTGTTCTTCTACATTCAGTAGTTGTCACTATCTAAGCAGAAGTAAAAGAAAAAATTAAGTTGTGATGCACTGTCCAACAGTAATCCAAGCATAGTTGCTGCCACGATGCCATGGTGAGACGCGGCGGTAGTTGACCACCAGGATGCTTAAGCGATAAGGCGTCCACCATGGTGTCCATATGGCGACAGGTCGTTAACAATGTACAATTTATACATTATTTGTTTTACTTCAAAAGCATATTCGACGATAAATTTTATATACATTAAAACTCAAAACATAATAACTAACACTATGGAATACAATTAAAAATACAATTATATGAATTCACAATTAAAATTCAAAAAATAAAACACTTACCATTGAAAACTAGTAAAACAAGTTAACAAACACTAATAGAGAATAAAGGATCAGCCAAGTCAACAATCATTACACATTACAATTCTAATAAATAATAAAAATTTCACCATATAGCTAGTCCATGATTTATGACAAGTCATGGTTCAAAATGACTTAATCACTTAACTTGGGTCAGCTACCAAGGCGTTGCCTTGTTCTTCTCTAGTGCCAAGAGTCGTTGCCTAGGCGACGCCATGACAACTATGAATCCAAGTTGCCTCATGGTTGAAGATTATGTTAGAAAAAATACTCCCACCGAAATAGAGATTGGGTAAGATGGACATGTGCTTTCTAGGGAAAATAGTATTCGAGCACAGTTTGGAGCAAACAAATTTAACATAATAATAAAAGAAAAAGTAATACTTCCCATAGTGGGACCCAAATAAATTTAAATGGCAATGATAAAATAGACAGCACATTCATACCTAAAATTAAACAAAAATTATAAATAAAAAAAATGCCTTTTGGGACATCCTGGAATGTAAATCTTTAAAGTGGGAAAATGGAATATGTTTCTTAAATATCATACAGCCATTAATATGTGCTAAATCCTGGAGAGGTTTTACAAAGTAAAAGAACACAAATTAGGGGACTCCACGTTCAGCAAGGCCAATAGACTGCTAAAATTCTGCCTTTAAGAATGCTGCATAGCATTCCCAGAATCCCACAGGACACAAAAACAAACAAAGCTCAAATGTATAGCAGAATAGAGTACCTGTGAAGCAGCTGAAGATTCCGCATTTTTTGGGTCAGCCCAGCTCACAGTTGGAGCATTGTCACCAAGCTTAAATTTTGGGATCAGCATTTTTTGCCTGGAATAATCTGCACATGCATGGTTATAGTACTCGATGAACACAAAACCACGGTTTC
Source organism: Panax quinquefolius (assembly GCA_020205615.1). NCBI lineage: Eukaryota > Viridiplantae > Streptophyta > Magnoliopsida > Apiales > Araliaceae > Panax > Panax quinquefolius. Next base: position 30,680,746 of record CM035161.1, read on the forward strand.
GACTGGAATTCAGTGGGTCCTGGAATAGTAGAGAAGAAAAATGACTAAGACAACTGAATATAATTTTTCATTATAACTATGGCTATATGGAAAAGCAGGACGACTAGAAGTACCTGAATAGATTAACAATGTAAAAAGAGATATAATCTAACATATAAAGCTGATCATGACACAAACCTTCAGAAGTTCCACAGCACTGACACCTGGCCCTATCTTAGTCACAACCTTGTGTATATCTTCCTTGTCCCAGCTTTTGGGAATATTACCGATGAAAAGCTTATGCTTTGCTTGAGATGTTGAACACCTTAACTTCCTACCCTGGGGGAAAAAAGGTTGAATAGTCATTAAGAAGTCATTTAGAAATGTAGACATTCTAGCAAAAATGCAAAATAAGTAAATAATACTTTTCAACGAATAAATATATAACAAATGAAAGCCACTGAGTAAGATATAACTGGAAAAGTAAAGATAAAGATTAGCAGTCTAGCACACATACACACACATCAGTGGCAGAGCATTATCCTCTTAGATATTGGGATATTCAGTAAAAGACTTGAGGAAGAACACTGATTGAATTACCTTTAATTCAGCATAATGAAGCTCCTTAATGGCCTGAGAAGCCAACTCCTTAGTTCTGAAGGTGACGAAAGCGTAACCCTTGTTTTCACTCGAGTCTTTTCCCTTCATTATTCGGACCTGTTCACTCGTAAAATTAATATGTATAAAGAATGTTTGAGGGTACATACAGCAATATAGTTTTAATTCAAGACACTGGATTATGAGTTACCTCTGTGACTTCCCCTATGGATTCACAAAAGCCCTTCAGATCATCTTCAGACACATCTTGAGGAATACCACCCAAGTATACTTCTGAACCATGTGGAGGGAGTGCAAGTAGCTCTGCATGCTTTTTCTCCACATCCTCTGCTTCATCAGCAGCTATCATCTCCTCATCACCGTCGTGGCCTTTTTGTGGATCAGCTGAGTCAGAAGCATTAGCCTCTTCCTCTTCTTCCTCCATCTCCTCTTCTTCCTCCTCTTCTTCCTCTTCCTCTTCCTCTTCCTCTTCCTCTTCCTCTTCCTCCACCTCCTCCACTTCCTCTTCTTCTTCTACCTCTTCATATTCAACCTCTTCCTCAACCGTCTCCTCAGCATCATTGTCTCCATCAAAGTCCACCTGCTCTTCAGACTCGACAGGCTTTTCTGGCTCTGCAGGTTTCTCAGGTTCACTAGACTTAATTGCTGCAGTGCTTGACCTCATCCTCGGCATCTTATATATCTAGAAGTATAAGCTTGCACAGCAACTGTGGTAGAAGCACAGCAGCCAGAAGCATTTGCAGAAGAAAGGATACAAATATGGACAGGTGGAAACAAAATGAAAGGCCAAAAGGAGTTCCAGAGTAAGAATCTCAATTGAATTTGTGCCATGAGATATGGCTCCCAGGAGTTTCAATGCGATTAATTTTCAATAAAGGGATGATAAAAGCATAGTACCAATACTAATAGAGACAGGCAAGAGAGAATTCTGAATGATAATCAAGAGGATGATGATGCTCAACAGGTTTTTAAAATGAAGCAATGATTTTCTCGAAATTAAGATACCGACTGATGCCCAAAAAATAATGGCCAACTTTTAGGTTAACTATCATCAGGAACAATGCATTCACAACAAAAAGAAGAGCAAATAATAATGAATGAGAAACTGTAATACAACATGAGATAATTACAAGAACTATAATATTTTCAGTAATCCAAGCAACATGAAGATAAAAATAAAACAGTAAGGAAAAAAATGAACAATCTCGGATCTAGATTATTTAACACAAATGTTCAGCCTTTTTACAATTTACAGTAAATCAATGCACCGCAACTGAAAACATTTGATCATCAAATAATACACAATTTCAAATACACTTCAGATGACCATATGCTTAATATCTGAACAGTTGAACACCAATCATTTAGTTTCATAAAGATGCACAACTGTGCAGCAAATATTGATTCACCCTACAGAAGTCGACTGATCCCTAGAGGTAATTTCACAGAGTGATACATATTCTTAGAGAGATGCAACTGTCAGTACTGGTACTAAGAAAGAAAGGGGGAGAATTATAAACAACAGGAGAACCACACTAGGATGAGGTTCTAGGTGAACAAATCCTCAACTGAAAATAACCACTAGTTATGCACTAATGCTTTAGTCTTGCAATTTATATGATTTTAGATTCTATATTCTCTTGTTTTTTCTGTGTCCTTTCATTCAAAGAGAATGTTAATACCTCATGTCACATGCATAACAAGGTCGCATTAGATGCGTGCAAAGACTCAAAAGTCTAGTCTTGAGGAGCCAGGGATTGGGACAGATATGGAGGTTAGACTAAATACAATACAAATAAACTGAACCCATAATTTTCAATTTCTTTGTACATTCAACTACAGGCCTACAACCTACAGGGAATATACCACCCAGAATCAAGGGTGAAAAGATGAGATACAGTTGCTTCTCACTCCTAACAAATGGAATATCGACCCTAATACCAAGGTATTCAAATGATGCATCGGAGGACTCTGTTTTTCTTCTCTTTGTTCCTTTTATTCTATGTTTTCTGGGGTTATTGGAGGGGCCCTGGTGACTAGTGAGAAGTAAAACCGCCTTCAAAATATCCGCAAACAAAATATTTAGTTTTACTTTAAGCGCTAATTGCGGGATTGGGATGCTTTATTTGAGAGTACATACAATTTACAAGCTCATGCCAAAATTTGCTACATTTTGTAGCCTTGCCGGATAGCTTAACCCAGAATACAAACCTTGTTGAGAAGCGTCACACAATCCTTTGAAGGCTTCAAAAGCTCATGAAATTTCAATAAACCAATTTATTTTGAAATGAAAGGAATATATTACAATATGTAAACTAGCAGAAAAGCTATCCTAAAAGTACAAGCTTACCACCCCTATGTAGAGGATTATAATGAATAAAATTCCACCATAGCAGAGTCAAGACTCAATTAGAATCATAAACTCATAAATTAACCCTTTCATTTCTTCTACAACTATTGACTTTACCAACCCTAGGCTTTAAGACATTAAGATAGTTAAGAAAAAAAAATCAACTAAGGAAATAAAGTTCAAGATACCCTTGTTAAGACTAAGAAACTCAGAGCTAGTGATGAGTTGCACATGGAGCTAACCCATTTTTCAGATTCTCCTTCCAAGATTTGCTTCCCCTTGAGTTTCTTATGCCCACATAGCTATTCTAGGATGGGAGTAGGTCCTAACAAAGAAGTTATAAAAACTTTTCCAACCTCACCAAGTTTGGGCAAATTCAATTCAAGATTTATAATTTTTGAACAACAGCTTCATGCAACCTTTGAGGCTAAAGTTTCGTTTTCTGTTTAACTTGGGAAGTAAATAGAAGATCTTAATATTAGTATCCTCCCTGATACCTTGACATCTTGAAAATAACAAAGCTCAATGCTACTCCAATTGGTTAAGAAGCCACATCCTTAGAGAAACCTAAAACTTGAATAATAGCATAAATGCCCAATTTGTCCAATCTTTTAGCTTTTTATGTTGAAATTACATGTTGCCACAGTGTCTTCAAGTGTACCTCCTTGATATTCTCTTTCATTAATAATGGTGGCTCTGATTCAATTTCGAACTCTTCAGTCACCGTTGCAGCTGTTTCTTTGACTTAAACCTCTTCTAGGAAGATTAGAATGGCCCATGAACATTGAGGCTCATTCAAGCATTAAGATGAAGGTTGTGCTTGGCACGATGGTCAAGTGCTCATTTGAATGCTTCACGGGTATATTATCAAACCCTACCTCAACACTTAGCAATTAGCATATACAGATAACTATTTAAGCCACAACATCTGAAACGGAACTCATATTGCTGCTTTTTGAGCTTCCAAAGCTATTTGAGTTCCCAAAAAAGTAAAATTTAATGATGATAAACATATAAATTGACATAGTTAACGGAATTCAGTTGATATGCATAATTTCAATTGTAAGCCAATTTTGAAACCAACTAATCAGATTTACCCCTAATTGTCACGTATACACCCCAAATATGTAAGCTCAGATGGAACAATAGTAAGATTGGTATACCGTAAAAACACGAAGAGACATACATATCCACATAATATGAAAAAAAAAAACATACATAAATTATATATGTAAAGAGGATAGAGAAACGAAGAGCTTACCAGTAAGAATCTTCTAGGTCGCACGAATGACTTCTTCCCCTTTTTGGTACCTTTGGCTGATTTATTTTCTAGGGTTTTGATCGTTTGCTGTCATTCGTGGGTTGTCGATATTACTATATTAACCTAACTTTCTGAGGGTTCGCTAAGTTTGTTTGAGGGTATTATTGTAACTCAGATTCCTATTTTTACTTCTATCTTACCGACCACCACACATGGATTTCCGTGCCTCTATTTTTCTTTGTAACAACGTCATCCACAGTAAAATAAAAATAATACTAGTAAAAAAAATAGGGTCTACAGTATACATTCGTTTGTACGTGTATGTCAGCATTACGTAACTTTTTTTTCCTTTAATAATAGTAGCATTGTTGATAAAATATAAGTAAGAATTTAAAGTCACATATAATCTCAGGGTTGTTTGCACATATAATCACATATAAAAGTTATATAACCTTCAAAAATATTAAAAGGAAAAAAAAGCAAAGTCTCCATTGGGACCGCAAATTCATATATAATAATAATATATAATGAAAAAGGAGTAATATTAGGTAATTATGCAACTTTTGTTTATTCACATTTAAACAAGTATGGATGATTATAAAGTACGATTCAAAATTTATTTATAAGTTAAAATTTAAAATGACTTATAAGTCGATTTTTATGTTGTGATTGATAAATAAAAATATTTGTTATTATTTTGATTAATAAGACAAAAATTAAGTTAGATAAATTTATTGTAAAGATGGTTGGGCGAAATAATTTATAAGTCAAAATAAGTTATAAAAATTAAGTTAATGATCTCCATGATATTTCACACAACTTTTGAAAGCATATAACCATCGGTATACAAGGAGGAGTACAAATAACATAATTATACCTACCCACAAGAACCTTCAAATTATAGAATAAATGTTCTGAGACCCAGACCATGCTGGTCAATCGAAATTGAATCAGGAATTGTTACATTAAACGAACGGGTTGAGATCAATAATAGGAGAGTGGTTAAAAACCAAACTAAATCGTCATCGGTCTGACCTAGTTCAACCAATTAAATTAGACCGATTATTAATATGATAATATTAAAATCTTATTGATATACTTATACACGGTCCGAATTTTAAACTTATCTCTTATTAACATATCTTAATATCTCTTTGATATTTCACATGATATAACGATTTAGTCTCCTGGCTATATAATGTCATCACTAAAAAGCAAGACATAATTCATATATAAAAGAGTACAATAACATAATCGATCCGTACCCAAAGAACCTATTAAATAAGGAATAAATGATCCGAGACCCAGACCATGCTTTACAATGTTTAATTGAATATATATATATATATATATATATATAATATATATATAGATATATAATAGGAGAAAAAGGTTAAAACAAAAGTAAACAGATTTCATTTGGTCAGACCTAGAAACACACCAATTGACCTAGACCCAGCGTATTTTTATGCTTAATATTAAAATCTTTTTGATCCGCTTTTACAATCCTCCTCATATATATATATATATATATATATATATATATATATATATATATCTTAATTAATGAAAGAAGATGTTTAAATCACTGGTTTGATAGCAATTCAATCACTGAATAATTCAGCCAATATAACTCATTCACCAAATCACCTTTTCAGTTCAATGACCAATGTGAAATTATAACATTGTATGAAATAACAGCAACTCTTTTACATGCGCTAACCCAAGCACCAATAGTGGAATTCTCATTAGCATGCCTGAAAGGAATATAACTTCTAAATTCAGCATATTGATCTGGCCAACACTGAAATAAAAGTACACTAGAATTATCGGATGGGGACCAATTGTTAAAAGTGTAAAATAAACTTCAAATATCAAGTAAAACTACCGATAATTAGGTTACCAGAAACCAAGAACCACATTTAAGAATTCTACCAAGCACCATCATATAACACATTTACTTTGTTAAAACATTGCAACTAAAAGTACTGCTCACTTTCCAGCATCATATAAATCATAAAGTAGTCGGTGTGCCTCCTTATATAAACAAGTTTTTATACTCCCCATTTGCAAGCTTGCACAGCTGGTTAAAGTTCAACATATCTGCCAAACAAAAAAAAAATTAGAAACGCAGAAGAACATCAGAATTAAAGCCATGCACATTAAATTAACTAATCCAGTTTTAAGTTTCAAAAGATAAAAAGATTATAAACAACAAATTATACCTATCAACCTAAACATTCCACTAAAACAGGAAATCAAGGACAACTTGATAAAAGGGACATAGATCATACCAAACGTATCGCCAAAGTTGGTCCCTATTTCGGCACGAATGGACTGAACACCATCAGCAATACCAATGACCTCCACAAAAGTAGTAAGAGGAGCAGGCAGCTGCCCTTTCACGGAAATTTGTTGATCATCGCTGGATTTTCCTATTACACCACCACTATCGGAACGTATAACCTGAATAACTGTCCGTACCCTCCGTCCCACATACATGCGCAACAGCTCAGCATTGACAAACACTGCAGGGTTTGATGTATCCATGTCCTTCTAACAAATGGAACAGATGCAAGGTTTCATGACTCACACCAATCACTTGAACACATACATAACTATAACAGTTACCACTTTATTCAGATTATATTGATTAACTTGGCTGGGATTCCTAAATTATTTTGGTTCATAAAACGGCCGTGCAGATAGGATTTCCTAAGTTATTAGGCCTGATTGTAGTCAACTTGTTTAGCCTTGATGCATAGGTTAAAGAAGTTGATTATATACACATATATATAGGACAGACAGAGACAGAGAGATGCAAACCTGATATTGCGATGATATATCAATTCCAAAATTAAAGATACATTTTCCTTTTAAATATGATCCAAAATTAAATAAGTGACATGAAGTTCCTAACATGCCAATAGGTAGATTGAATGCCATCATGCCAGAATTTGCTAACACGCCAATAAGTAGATTGAATATTATAATACCTGATGCCAACACTACAACATTTTTAACAAATGTTAAGAATATTTTTGGAAATAATAAAAGTTTCATTGAATACTAAATTAGCAACCTTTGCTAAAATTATCAACTAAAAACCCACTTATAAAGAGTAAAAACATCTGCACATGAAGCTATCAAGTTCAACCCTACATCAATTATCATCTGAAGAACAGAAGAAGCTTGAATTACACTTCTAAAGCTTATTCTCTTTTTGTTTTTGGAAAAATACTTATTCTGGTTTCTTCCCAAGAAACTATTCAATTAAACCTAAGCTAAAATTCTGCCTGTTCTGGTTTCTTTCTCCAAAACCTAGAATTTTCTACCTCGCCTCTCGAATACACTCTCTCATCACTCCTTGCCTACCGACTTGAAATTGGAAGTGCACAAATTTTAGGGTTTCATTCAATTCCATGTAAAGTGAAGGTATAAATCTCGAATCAAAAACATATAGGAAGTCTCTACTGCAATAAACCTCGACTAGGATAGTTACAGAAAACCATCATAGTCATAGACATAGAATTTTGAAAGTTGAGTAATGTTTTATCCTTCCTGTAATTAGAACATAATACGAAGTAAAACAAGTTGATTATAGTTTCAAAGGAATTAAAGGCATCAAGAAGTTACCTGATTGATTGACAGAGTATCACGGGGAAATGGGTAGATTTGATGTTGATCGGCTAAACAGAAGACTCGCAACTAATAAGTCCCGTTTTGTTTGAAGGGCACTAGGTTTTTTTTGGGTGGAAATGGCGGTAAGAGTTCCCGCCTTTCTTCCGGCTTAGGGTTACCCATGCGTAGCCTACAGCTAGGGGTCTACCCCTTTTTATTCGGGTTGCTATTTTGAGTGAAAAAATGAAAAATACTGAAAAGGAATTTATTTTTATTTTTTTTCGCTTATATAAAATAAAAGCAAATATTCCCTCTACTCCACAAAATATTTTTTGCTAATTTCTTTTATATAAATATTGAGACTAAAAAATTTGCTAGAGAAAACTAATTTTTTTTAAAAAATGCAGAGCCATACTTGAATAAAATCTTAGTAGTAATATACTAAACTAAAACATCAAAAGGTGATAGAGGTTTTCATTTTAGGATGGGGTAATATTATTTACTATTATTATTATTATTATTATTGTAAGTTGATGCTTATTAATTTACTTTTGCCCTTTTCCCTAAACAATCTGAGTTGAAATGCACTTATATATCATTATTGGATACAATAAACTAATTTATTTTTATGGAGAGCTCGTGTTTCATTTATTCTTATATGATAATTAATTTGTCAAATTCAAATCTCTCTTGGGAATGAATGCTAATGCCTAATGGCCATGGCCAAAACGGAAGTAGTTAGTATAAAATTTATTTTTAGAAAGTTGGTCTTGACCAATAGAATACTGATACGCAGACGAAGTTGTATGTGTGTCAGTATTCTATTGGTCAATTGACCAAATTACCAACAAAATAACTTCATGCTAACCGGATCCTGCCAGTTCAAAAATAATTGCTACATCACAGAGAATTACTATTACTCTCTCCATCTCACCTTAGCAGAATAGGTGGAGTACTGGAGCCAAATAAATGAGCAGTATCCGGACTTTGATCCTTGGGGCAAGGATTCCTTCCAAGTTCCAACAATGGACCAAAATGCTATGAGACCATTGAACCAGAACCATTGTTGCTGGCCTTTGACCTTTCTTGTTTGGTTTGTCCAGTACAACCACAGGTACATGTCTTAATTCTCCTGCCTTATTTGTTTGTGGCACCTCAGTTTGAACCACTTTAGTCTTCCCAATTTTCTTTTTTAGTTGTGAAACATGAAAAACATTATGTATTTTACCATTTGGAAGAAGCTGCAACTTGTATGCTACTTTCCCAACCCTTTGGATCACAGTGTATGGCTCATAGTATTTTGTAGATAATTTGAAATTTCTCCTAGCTCAATATAAGAATAGGATTTATAAACTTGCTCAAAGAAACTTTAGGGTTAGAAAACTTGTGTAATTGTAATTGAGATAGGGTAAGAAACTTGCCTCGTGCGTAGACTCAATTTAATTATACATACCATTTACATTCACAATACCCATTAATTATAACATAACTTGTGACGCCCCCAAAATTAGGTATACATCACTCATCTTCTTGGGTAGTCGATATACATAGTCATGTAATTTAAATACAACTTACTAATATAAGCGTAGGGTATGCTAATACGACATAAATCGTGAGTTTGAATACAAATATTGTCTACTAGATATTATACAAACTCAAAAGGAGTCTTCATTACAATTATTATCACACTATTTCACGTAATAGTGAGGACTACTAATGCTATCCTCTGGACCATTACTCCGCTCTCCGACTAAATCCCCAAATGTTCTCATTTCAAGAAGAGAAATGAAAAGAAAGGTGAGCTCAACTCAACTAGCCCAAGAAGAAATATTATGACTAAGATAATGCAGAATAAATTATCAATAGCCTTCAATGTGATGTTAAACTGATAAAATATAATAAACATCAAGTTTAATCTGCAATGAACAAGCGATCCATTAAAAGAGTCAAGTAGAAAATAAAATCTACTATCTTTTATGATTTAAAAGGTTTTTCATCATCATTATAAATGAGACTCACTTTTTAATAAATAATCCACATCATCGAATCACCCCCGCACTACTACTACCAAGATATTCTTTAAGATTAACGACCACAATTATTCACGCATACTTCTGCCAAGAATAGTTGTGTATTCATTAATGGTCATGATCATCATGCCAACAACTCATTCATCAATGCACTACGTACCATCGAGGATTTTTATCACATCATTTGTAACATTACTACCATGATTACAATCGAATAGTCTCTCGGTCATAATCATACCAAGTCCATCTATGCACTTCTGTGCCACGAGATGACTTTCAACATAATATAAACATGAGGATGATGACAATGATATAAGAATTCAATAAAACAAGTTCAAGAATTATTTTATCCGGGAATTATTAACGTCCAAATTATCAACACGACATCATGTTTTGTAGAGTAAAATTCAAGAATGATCGTAAGAATATTTCCATGAAAAGATATTGGATGAAACTGTAAGACCCCAACTTATTATTAATGAAATTTAATTTTCTATTTATTATTTTGAAATAGTAAGGGTTGATTTGATTAATGTGGATAGTTAAGGGTAAAAATACGCAAATACTTCAAAATAAGCAAATGGTTATAAAATATTCATCATTGTTTTGAATATTCGTTTGGTCGTGGAATATTCAGATCGCTTGGGAATATTCGTATTTACCACGCAAGAAAATGCATGTGTGGGCCCCATAACGGAAAGCGATCGATGAAGAAAACGACAAATATAAGTTGTTTAAAAATAATAAACAGAATAGTTACTTACAAGTATCACCGTTAAAATACTCTTGTGGTTAAAAACACAAGAAGACACCAGTATTGCACCAATTATTGATTCTTACGTAAGAAGGCACTACTCAATAATGGTTACAGAATTACCGCTCAAAGATTTTATCGATTTAATAATTGTCATTGATATTTTATATTATTGTTGTTTCAATAATTGTCATTACACAAGATTTTTCATTATCGGGCAATAATTCATATTATCCTAATAATATTATTAGATAATATTATTGGCAATGTCTAGAAAGTTCTGCTCTAAGGAGAGGTTTGGTCACCTAATCAAGCTACCAAGAAGTGAAATTTTATCGAAAGCCCCTCTTCCTGAAACCGCCTCGTCATTAATATCAGTGATTCTCAGTAATATTATTTGTGAATAATTAATTATTGATTCATATGATGAGGAAAATATTGATTTTATGTGGATATAGATGGAGAAAATTTTTAATGTGACAATTGTTGAAAATTGAAATTTTATCTTTTCCTAATAAAATAATTCATTTAAATATATTATTATATTTTAATAATATAATAATGGTGATATTTTTACAACGAATGTGGGATATATGAGTATACGAGGAGGAAGAGTATTTTTGTGGCAATAAATGTTTAAAACATGTTAAATATGTGTGTGGACCCCATTTATCGAATCGAAATTTGATTATAAATTGTAAAATCGCCTGCTTATGGATTTCTTTACCAATTTCTGCTTGGAATTTGGAAAACTTTTCTTCGCAAAGTTGTAGAGAATTGAATTTCTTATAAAAAGTCACGAGATTCAAATTTTCTGATAAAAGAGCTATTTATTATGAATTATCAAAGTTCAAGTTCAAATAATTGATTTTTGAAGTTTAAAATATTTAAAATAGAAAAACGTTTTTGGAATGTTTAGGTGGCCTCATTTAACATGTGTAGGAGCTGAATTCAATTGGCAAGTGTGCGTATGAGGTTTTGGAAAATATATATTAATATTATATTAAATTTTCTACTTTTGTTTCTAAGATTTTCCTATAAATAGGTGCTTAGGTTAGAATTGAAAATCACACCGTAAACTCAAGTTTTCTCTCTATATTATCGAGTTTATTCTTGTGAGTATTTTGAGTATACTTTGAGTATTGCTATACTTTGCAAGTTCAAGTCATAGCCTATATCCTGTGTTTCAAATTTAGTAAGACTAATCTTTCGAGGTAAGGGATGTTATTTTCTTCTCAAATGATATTATTTCTTCAATATCATTATAAATATTGGTTGGAACTTTTTATCAAATTTAGAACTTTTTCATGCTCGGTTACTACTATTCATGAGTTACTATTCACGAAGTTACTATTCATGATTACTATTCACGAGTTATTATTCACGTAGTACTATTCATGAAGCGTGAAGATGTTTTTTTGAATTTCTATCTTTTGGTGTTCTGAGTTACTATTCACGATACTAAGACTATTCACGATACTCAAGACTATTCACGAATACTAAGACTATTCAATCGAAAAATGAAAAAAAAAAATTTCGTCTAAAATATCTATTCGGATACTAGCTTTGATCAGTATCCATGTTTTGATCATTCTCAATTTTACACCACTATGATTATTTTTGAGGTATTTTTGACGTGGATAAAACAAAGTACGAATCCTTAATCCTTAATCCTCATCATTTTGTTTCACCGGATTCGCTTTTTTAAAATATTTTTCATCATCCTCATACCTTAAATGATGATATTATTGAATATCTTCGGCCCAGAGTAAAAAGATGAATGATTTCTCAAGAATATCTTTGGCCAGAAAGGCAAAAGATGAACAGTGTTTAGATGAATACGATGACTAATCGATGAATATCTTTGGCCTCAGAGTAAAAGATGAATATTTGATTCCGTATGTATATCGATTGATGTTACAGATAAAAGATAGACGATGAACTTTTAAATTCATACATAAAGATAGTAGTTGCATTCTCTACTTAACTCTTCTAATGAATTATTATTTCACCATGAATATTGATTTAAAATTTGTTGTCTATCAGATTCTATTAGATTTTTCCCTCGTTGAAGACTAACGATAATTTGTTGTATATTATCTTAGTCATAATATTCTTTACCGGGCTAGTTGAGCTCACCCTTTTCCTTTTTGTTCCATTTTTCTTCTCGTGAGGCGAGAATATAAATGTGAGTACTACTAGTCTGGGTATGGAATGAAGGTTTCTAGAGAGAGTTGTTTAGTAGTCCTCACCATTTTTGTAAAATAATGTATCAATAATTATGATGAGGATTTATTTGAGTATGGATATTGTCTGATAGATAATATCTCAGATTTAAACTCACAATTATATGTTGTAATAATAAAGTTGTAGTTATTTCGCATCATGTATTTGACAACTCGTAATGGGTGATGGATACCTATTTTGGGGGCGCACAGCTTGGTATCGTAGCTTAGGATATGATCTCCATGAGATCGGGAATAGAACTAGAGGGGAGAGACGAGTAAATCCTTCGCTAAAGGTGTCCTACCTAAGCTTATTTTTTTAGTTGGTCAAGATATATAGGATATTATGTGATATATTGATTTCTTTAATTAACCCTTGTTTTATGACAAAGATTTGAGAATGTCGATCGAGAATATTAACAATGGAAATGAGACCGTGGAGACGCTCAGACTCACCAACGAGGAGAACGTGCAATACAGTCGGCAATGTTCCTCCCGCGAACAACACCACCGAAAGCGTATGATGAACGAGGGATGTTTAGAAGCTTTTTGCAGCTTCATGCAAAAAATCGCATTTGTGGAGACTCGTGTTCAAAATACAGGAGGAAATGATAGCAATTCACGGGTTGTCACAAATGCAAGCAAGCTCAAAGAGTCGGGACCACCAGAATTTAAGGGAAAGCCAGATCCGATCACGGCGGAAACACGGGTCAAGCAAATTACCAAGATATTCGATGTCTTGGGATGCACGGAAGAACAGAAGGTTCCATTCGCCACCTTTATGTTCCGTGGCGAAAGGCATTCATCGGTGGGAGTCTCGTGAAGCGCACTCCATCCAAATTACCAAGACTCAAAGATGTCTTCGGGAGACATTTCAGAATTATTTAAGACAAATACTTTCCCGAAAGTGTTCGGCTATACGAAGGAAGTGGAGTTCATCGATTAGAACAAAACAACACGACGGTGTCTCAAAGACGAGGCAAAGTTTGCAGAGTTATCCGTGTTCAGACCTCATTCGGTGGAGAATGAGGAACGATGACGCGGATGTTTTTAGAGGTTTGAAACCCCAAGATACGCATAATATCTCATTTCTCATAAATTTTCTCTCTATTCAGATGTTGTAAATGTGGGCTCAATTATTAGAGCGAGATAACGAGTACTACCAACCGAGGGACCATAACCAGATGATCGCACTGTAGATAAAGCAAATATGTAATAATGATAACCAAATGAGAAAGAAACAGACGACAAAAATGGTAACCACTCGTGGTAATCACGGCCATGAAAAAATAGAAGAAGCGAAATGTCGAGGAGATTTTAAAAAGAGGAGATTTAACAACGACTATGTGAAGATGACAAAGGCTTAAGAAGAATCGGTTCTAAGGGAGGAGAACGACCACCCATTATATGCTACAAATGCGAAAAAAGAGGGACATATCACCAAACCGCCCACAACAAATTCAAGGTATGCTATAATTGTGGAAAGGAAGGACATATCGCCGAGATCAGACAAGAATAAACCTAGTTCAATGGGACGGTGACTCAAAAGATCGTCCCCGTAAAAGTCAAAGTCAACGATTTCGGAAGAGCGCTTGTCAGGTGATCGGTCATAATGCGAGGAACCCAAACGAGGTGATCACGGTAAGCTATTTATAAATTCTCATAAGTTTATACCTTACTTGATACCGGCATACCCATTCATTTATCTCTCCGCATGTGCTCAACGCTTAAACTTGACTCGAGAAATTAGACTTTCGACCTATCTGTGGAAACTCCGTTAGAGAAACTTTCATCACATCCACCGCTTATAAATCTTGTTTGATTCAAGTTGGCACCATCACCTTACCCGCTGACCTTATCTCTTTAAAGATACTTGCTTTTGATGATTTTAGGGATCGATTGGTTAACTACTCATCATGCCAAAATTGATTGTTTTCGTAAGGTCATTAGTTTTCATATTCCTAACCAACCCGTTGTATTTAATTCAAGCAACTAAACCATTAAAATCAATCACCGCTATATCTAATCATAAAGCTATTCGCTTATTGAAAAACGGATGTCAAGCTTTCTTAGCCCATGTTATGGATTTGAATAAAGACACGCCAAATTTGAATAATATTCCCGTTGTTATCGACTTTCCCGACGAGATTTTCAAGAACTTCCTTGCCTACCCCGTAACGTGAAGTTGAATTCTTTATTGATCTTGAACCCGCACAAAGCCCATTTCTAAAACCCCATATCGAATGGCTCCTATCAACTTCAGAGTTAAAGGTCCAACTACAGAATTGTTGGACATCGGTTTCATTCGGCCCAAGACATCTCCTCGGGGTGCTCCTGCTTTATTCAGTAAAGAAGAAAGACGGAGTATGCGACTTTCAGTATCGACTATCTGGAATTAAACCATGTCACCATCAAGAATAGGTATCCTCACACCTCATATTGATGACTTGTTTGACCAACAGTAAGGGGGCACAATTCTTTTCAAAAATCGATCTTCGCTCGATATCATCACCAAGATTAGAATCGAGGATATTCCAAAGACCGCTTTAGAACTCCCTGGTAGACGGCATTATGAATTTTAGTCATGTCTTTCTTGACCGACTAATGCTCCTCGCGGCTTTCATGGATATGATGAACCGAGTATTCAAGGAATATTTGATCATTTGTTGTTGTTTTTATTGATGACATCCTTATATATTCCAAAAGTCGTGAAGATCATGAGCACCATTTGAAGTCGGTACTCCAAAGGCTTCGTGAAAACAAACTATATGCCAAATTGAAGAAATGCGAAGTTCGCTTGAGGAAGTAGCATTCCTTGGGCACGTGGTGTCAAAACATGGAGTATCCGTTGATCCGGCCAAGATCAAGCAATACAAAGTTGGAGCAACCAAGTTTCTGTGATCAAGTACGTAGCTTTTGGGCTTAGTCGGTTATTATCGGAGATTCGTGGAAGGGTTTTCTAATCGCTACTCCATTAACTCAAATAACTCCTAAGGATACAAAATTCGCTTGAGCGAAGAATGCGAGAAAAGTTTCCAAGAGCTTAAGAGGAGACTTATTTCTAAGACTGTTCTAACAATACCATCCGGTTCGGATGGATTTGTTATCTACAAATGATGCTTCGTGCAAAGGGTTAGGATGTGTTCTCATGCAACGGGGAAAGTCATAGCCTATGCCTCATGACAACTTAAAGAGTAGTATGAGAGGAATTATCCTACTCATGATCTAGAGTCAGCAAGCAATGCTTTGCTACTAAAGATATGGAGGCACTATCTATATGGGGAGAAAGTGGAGATATATTCGCACCATAAAAGCCTTAAATATTTCTTCACTAAAAAGAACTCAACACGCGGCAATGCCGACGCTGGCTCGAGCTATTGAAAGACTACGACCACACTATTCAATACCATCCCGGAAAAGCGAACGTGGTAGCCGACGCGTTGAGTAGAAGATCATATGCAGAACGAAAAGCGATGATGTCAAGTATACGACAGAGCCAACTTTAATAGAAAAAGTTAAGGTTGCTCAAGCCACCGAATTCGAGCCGATGCGCATGAAGAAGAAAAAGTACAAGAAGGAGCTATTCCTAAGCGAGAATTGATGAAGAAGGAATACTTCGAGTCCACTCTAGACTTTGTGGTTCCTAACGACTCGATTTGAAAGTACAAGATTACGATGGAGGCACACAATACACCATTTTCAAATCCATCCTCGAAGTACTAAAATGTATCGTGATCTTCGACATACATTTTGGTGGAACAATATGAAGAGAGAGATTGCAAAGTTTATCTCAATGTGTTTAACTTGTCAACGTAAAAAGGCGAGCATCTAGTACCTAAGGGTCCGTCAGAACCACTTGAGATTCCGAAATGGAAGTGGGAACACATTACCATGGATTTCGTTACGGTCTTCCTACGGCTTCTCAAGGCATCAATGCTATTTGGGTTATTGTTGATAGATTAACCAAGTCCGCTTTCATTTCTTGCCGACACGGAGACTTATTCACTGAACGCCTTGCTAGTATGTACGTGAAATGAGATTGTGAGGTCAGCATGGCATGCCAAGATCCATAGTTTTGGATCGTGACCCAAGATTCACTTCAAGATTTTGGGTTAGCTTGCAAAAAGCTATGGGCACGATTTTCGATTTATTCGCCGCAGATACCATCCTCAAACTGATTTTGACAATCGAAAGGACTATTCAAACTCTTGAAGATTTATTAAGACTCGTGTCCTCCTAGACTTCAAGGGCGCTTGGATAAGTATTTACCATCGGTAGAATTCTCCTACAACAACAGCTTATCGTGCAAGTATAGTGTGGCTCCATTCAAGCATTATATGGACGAAAGTGTCGCTTCCAAAGATGTTGGGACGAGGTGGGTGAAGCAACATTGTTAGGACCCGAGTTAAGTACGTATGACTACTTTTAAAAGATCCAAATGATTCGACAACGATACAAACGGCACAAGATCGACAAAAGAGTTATGCGGATCTTCATCGAAAGGACGTGGAATTTAGTGTAGGGGATCATGTATTGTCATGAAGTTGCTCCATGGAAGTGGAGTTACAAGATTTGGGAAGAGAGGAAAGCTCAATCCACGATTTATCGTCCATTTCAAATTCTCGACCGAGTAGAAATGTAGCCTATAGACTCGCTACATTCCTCCGAGTATGTCTCGTTTCATAATGTGTTTCATATATCCGATTTCAGAAATATGTGAAAGACCCAAACCACGCTATAGAAGTTAGAACCCCACGAGATAGATAGCAAGACTTAACGTATGAGGAGGTACCACCAAGATCTTAGATAGAAGGAGCATGTCCCACGCCAAGAAAGTCATCATACCACAAGTTAAAGTTTTCAGGGAGGAATCATGCTATGAGAGGAAATGACCGAATTGAAACGAAAATGAAAGCGAGGTATCCTCACCTTTTCAAACACTGTGTACGTGACGCCAATTTCGAGGACGAAATTTCATAAGGAGGGAGGTCAGAAGACCCCAACTTATTATTAATGAAATTTAATTTTCTATTTATTATTTTGAAATAGTAAGGGTTGATTTGATTAATGTGGATAGTTAGGGTAAAATACGCAAATACTTCAAAATAAGCAAGTGGTTATAAAATATTCATTGTTGCTTTTTGGAATATTCGTTTGGTCGTGGAATATTCAGATCGTCCTGGGAATATTCGCACGACGGCGCAAATGCCATGTGTGGGCCCCATAACTAAAAGCGATTGATGAAGAAAACGACAAATATAAGTTGTTTAAAATAACAACAGTAGTTGTTACCAAGTATCACCGTTAAAATACTCTTGGGGTTAAAACACAAGAAGATTACCAGATTGCACCAATTATTGATTCTTACGTAAGAAGGCACTACTCAATAATGGTTACGAATTATCGCTCAAAGATTTTATCGATTTAATAATTGTCATGCTTGATATTTTATATCATTGTTGTTTTCAATAATCACATTACACAAGATTTTTCATTATCGGCTAAATAATTCATATTATCCTAATAATATTATTAGATAACATTATTGGCAATGTCTAGAAAGTTCTGCGCTTCAAGGAGAGGTTTGGTCACCTAATCAAGCCCAAGAAGGAGAGAAATTTTATTGAAAGCCCCTCTTCCTGAACCGCCTCGTCACAATATCAGATTCTCAGAATATTATTTGTGAATAATTAATTATTGATTCATATGATGAGGAAAATATTGATTTTATGTGGATATAGATGGAGAAAATTTTTAATGTGACAATTGTTGAAAATTGAAATTTTATCTTTTTCTCGATAAAATAATTCATTTAAATATATTATTATATTTTAATAATATAATAATGGTGATATTTTTACAACGAATGTGGGATATATGAGTATATGAGGAGGAAGAGTATTTTTTTGTTGCATTAAATATTTAAACATGTTAAATATGTGTCATGGACCCCATTTATCGACCGAATTTGATTATAAATGTAAAATCGCCTGCTTATGGATTTCTTTTGGCCAATTTCTTTGAATTTGGAAAAACTTTCTTCTCGCAGTTGTAGAGAATTGAATTTCTTATAAAAAGTAGCTAGATTCGAATTTTCCGATAAAAGAGCTATTTATTATGAATTATCAAGTTCAAGTTCAAATAATTGATTTTTGGAAGTTTAAAATATTTAAAATAGAAAAACGTTTTTTTGAATGTTTAGGTGGCCTCATTTAACATGTGTAGGAGCTGAATTCAGTTGGCAAGGTGTGGCGATGAAATTTTGAAAATATATATTAATATTATATTAAATTTTCTACTTTGGTGTTCTAAAGATTTTCCTATAAATAGGGTGCTTAGGTTAGAATTGAAAATCACACCAGAAACTCAAGTTTTCTCTCTATATTATCGAGCGATTCTTGTGAGTATTTTGAGTATACTTTGAGTATTGCTATACTACGGCAAGTTCAAGTCATAGCCTATATCCTGTTTCAAATGTAAGAAGTAATAATCTTCGAGGTAAGTGGATGTTATTTTCTTCTCAAATGATATTATTTCTTCAATATCATTATGTCAAATATCGGTTGAACTTTTTATCAAATTTGGAACTTTTTCATGTCTGGGTTACTATTCATGAGTTACTATTCACGAAGTTACTATTCATGAGTTACTATTCACGAGTTACTATTCACGAGTACTATTCATGAAAGCGTGAAGATGTTTTTTTGTGGAATTTCTATCTTTTGAAAAATGAAAGTTACTATTCACGATACTTTATTCACGATACTATCTATTCACGAATACTAGACTATTCATCAAAAATGAAAAAAAAATTTCAAAATATCTATTCGATACTAGCTTTGATTGAATCCATGTTTTGATCATTCTCAATTTTACACCACCGTGATTATTTTTGAGGTATTTTTGACGGATAAAACAAAGTACTAATCCTTAATCCTTAATCCTCGTCATTTTGTTTCAATCGATTCGCTTTTTTAAAAATATTTTCATCATCTTCACCTTTAAATGATGATATTATGGAATATCTTTGGCCCAGAGTGCAAAGATGAATGATTTCTCAAGAATATCTTTGCCCAGAAGTAAAGATGAATAGTGTTTAGATGAACACGACTAATCGATGAATATCTTCGCCCAGAGTAAAAAAAGATGAATATTTGATTCCGTATGTATATCGATTGATGTTACAGAATAAAAGATAGACGATTTAACTTTTAAATTCATACATGTAAGATAGTAGTTTGCATTCTCTACTTAACTCTTCTAATGAATTATTATTTCACGCGAATATTGATTTAAAATTTGTTGCCTATCAGATTCTATTAGATTTTTCCCTCGTCAAGACTAACGATAATTTGTCAGATATTATCTTAGTCATAATATTCTTTATCGGGCTAGTTGAGCTCACCCTTTTCCTTTTTTGTTCCATTTTTCTTCTCGTGAGGCGAGAATGTAATGAAGTACTAGCCTGGGTAATGAATGAAGGTTCTAGAGAGAGTTGTTTAGTAGTCCTCACCATTTTTGTAAAATAATGTATCAATAATTATGATGAGGATTTATTTGCGTGTGGATATTGTCTAGATGGCAATATCTTGTATTTAAACTCACAGCTTATATGTTGTAATAATAAAGTTGTAGTTATTTCGTATCATGTATTTGGCGACTTCGTAATGGGTTGGATGGAATGGACCTATTTTGGGGCCACCACACTTCGGTTGGAACTTTTAATCAAATTTGGAACTTTTTCATGCTCGGGTTACTATTCATGAGTTACTATTCACGAAGTTACTATTCATGAGTTACTATTCACGAGTTACTATTCATGAAGTTACTATTCACGAGTTACTATTTATTTATTATTATTATGAAAGCGTGAAGATGTTTTTTGTGGAATTTCTATCTTTTGGTGTTCTGAGTTACTATTCACGATACTTTGACTATTCACGATACTCAAGACTATTCACCAAAAAATAAAATTTCTTCTTTTTGTCCAAAATATCTATTCGGATACTAGCTTTGATCAGATCCATGTTTTGATCATTCTCAATTTTACACCACTATGATTATTTTTGAGGTATTTTTGAACATGGATAAAACAAAGTACTAATCCTTAATCCTTAATCCTCACATTTTGTTTCAATCGGATTCGCTTTTTTTAAAAAATATTTTCATCATCCTCGCCTTAAATGATGATATTATTGAATATCTTTGGCCCTCAGAGTGCAAAGATGAATGATTTTCTCAAGAATATCTTTGGGTCAGAAAAGCAAAGATGAACAGTGTTTAGATGAAACACGACTAATCGATGAATATCTTCGCTTGTAGTGCAAAGATGAATATTTGATTCCGTATGTATATCGATTGATGTTACAGTGGATAAAAGATAGACGATGAACTTTTAAATTCATACATGAAGATAGTAGTTTGCATTCTCTACTTAACTCTTCTAATGAATTATTATTTCACATGCGAATATTGATTTAAAATTTGTTGCCTATTGTATTCTATTAGATTTTTCCTCGTCAAGACTAACGATAAATTTGTTGTATATTATCTTAGTCATAATATTCTTTACCGGGCTAGTTTAGCTCACCCTTTTCCTTGTTGTTCCATTTTTCTTCTCGTGAGGCGCGAGAATATAAATGAGTACGAAGCCTGGGGTATGGAATGAAGGTTTTAGAAAGAATTGTTTAGTAGTCCTCACCATTTTGTAAAATAATGTATCAATAAATGTGATGAGGATTTATTTGAGTATAGATATTGTCTTAAAGATAATATTTGTATTCAAACTCACGCTTTACTTGCTTATAATAATAAAGTTGTAGTTGTTTCGCACTCACGTATTGACAACCCGTAATGGGTGATGTATACCTATTTTGGGGCGCCACAAATGATATCGTAGCTTAGGAATATGATCTCCATGAGATCGGGAATAGAACTAGGAGGGGGAGAGACGAGTAAATCCTTCGCTAAAGGTGTCCTACCTAAGCTTATTTATTTAGTTGGTCAAGATATAGGGATATTATGTGATATATTGATTTCCTTAATTAACCCTTGCTTTTATGACATGATTTGAGAATGTCGATCGAGAATATTAACAATGGAAATGAGACCGTGGAGACGCCTCAGACTCACCAACGAGAAGAACGTGCACAGTCGGGCAATGTTCCTCCCGTGAACAACACCACCGAAAGTACGATGATGAACGAGGGATGTTTAGAAGCTTTTTGCGCTTCATGCAAAATCGCATTTAGGGAGACTCGTGTTCAAAATACATGGAGGAAATGATAGCAATTCACGGGTTGTCACAACAAGCCGCTTCAAAGAGTCAGGACCACCGAATTTAAGGAAAGCCGATCCGATCATGGGCGGAAACATGGGTCAACAAATTACCAAGATATTTGATGTCTTGGGATGCACGGAGAACAGAAGGTTCCATTCGCCACCTTTATGTTCCGTGGCGGCGCATTCACCGGTGGGAGTCTCAGGAAGCGTACTCCATCCAAACGCACTCAAAGATGTCTTGGAAATGTTTCAGAAACTATTTAATGACAAATACTTTCCGAAAGTGTTCGGCGTATGAAGGAAGTGGAGTTCATCGATTAGAGCAAAACAACATGGCGATTTGTCTCAAAGACGAGGCAAAGTTTGCAGAGTTATCCGTGTTCAGCACCTCATTTGGTGGAGAATGAGGAACGATGACGCGGATGTTTCTTAGAGGTTTGAAACCCTAAGATACGCTAAGATCTCATTAAAATTATTATCACACTATTTCATGTAATAGTGAGGACTACTAATGCTATCCTCTCGACCATTACTCCGCTCCCCGACTCGTCTCAAATATGTTCTCATTTCAAGAGAATAAAGAAAGAAAGGGTGAGCTCAACTAGCCCAAAGAAGAAATATTATGACTAAGATAATGCGTAATAAATTATCAATAGCCTTCAACAAAGTGTTAAACCGATAAAATATAATAAACATCAAGTTTAATCAAGCAATGAACAAGCAATCCATTAAAAGAGTCAAGTAGAAAATAAAATCTACTATCTTTTATGATTTATAAGGTTTTTCATCATCAAGTTATAAATTGAGACTCAAATTTAATAAATAATCCACATCATCGAATCACCCCCGCACTACTACGGCCAAGGATATTCTTTAAGTATCACGACCACAATTATTCATGCACTACGGGCGAGAATAGTTGTGTATTCATTAATGGTCATGATCATGCCAACAATCATCCATCAATGCACTACTACCAATCGAGGATTTTTATAACATCATTTGTAACATTACTACCATGATTACAATCGAATAGTCTCTCGTCATAATCATACCAAGTCCATCTACGCACTACATGCCACGTATGACTTTCAACATAATATAAACATGAGGATGATGACAATGATATAAGAATTCAATAAAACAAGTTCAAGAATTATTTTATCCAGAATTATTAACGCCCAAATTATCAACACGATCTTGCTTTTGTAGAGTAAAATTCAAGAATGATCGTAAGAATATTTCCATGAAAAGATATCGGATGAAACGCAAATATCAAGGATATTCCACTAATTTCATGGAGTATAGAAGTCAAAGTTTTAACCAACCGGGTATAATAAAGAATGGAATAACAAAAGAAATCACCACGCATGCGATAGATCGCAGACAGCAAAAGTTATTCCAACAGTAATAATAAATAACGGAACCAGTCCCATGTAAAACTCACAGCATGTGATGTTCCAATGTAATAATAATAAAGATTTTAACCAGTCCTGTAAAACACATGCATGTGATGTTCCAACGTAATAATAATAAAGATTTTAACCCGGAATCCTGTGTAAAACACACGCATGATGTTCCAATGTAATAATAGAAGAATGTCACCAAGTATAGGTAAACCACAGATACAAAAGTTATTCCAATGTAATAATAAGCAATGGAATAACAACAGCCTTCTCTCACGAATAAGAAAAAAATAACACCCCTTACATTTGGTAGGAGATTGAATAATGCAAGAGTGTAGTAACAAAATACTCTTCTTCTTTCTCTCTATTCTCTCTATACTTTCTCTCTAAAGCTTGAATGAATTCGTGAAAAATAATGAAGCACTAGGCCTCTATTTATAGAAGATTTCTAGCTTAGCACCTACCATGTGAAAAGGCAAGTGGCTCGACGAATCGGTGATGTGAAAAGAAAAGTGGTTCGACGCTCAGAATGTGAAAGACCAAGCAAGTGGTTCGACGTCTGCAAAGGTAAACTATCGACGTAATTACTATTTCACAAGGTAATTACTATTCACGAAGGTAATTACTATCGACGAAGGTAAATACTTATCGACGAAGGTAATTACTATTCACAAAGGTAATTACTATCATGAAGAGACTCTTAGATGATGACATATGGGCCCCCCATAAAATAAATCAAACTTACCACAAACGCCTCATAATGGACTTTTTATATACATTAAGGATCGAATAAATATTACCACAAATCATTTTATTTTTAATCAACACATTTTTAATCTTTCAACAATTATTAATCATTTATAACTTGTCGCCTCAATTAATAATATAACATATTATACGATGATATCTTGTGACAATAATCAATCAATAATATAAGAGATATGATGCAAAGAATTATCAGAGTAATAATTGAGCATAAATTGAAGTGACTTCTCACGTAAAGATCAATAATCAATACCGTGTGCTACTATGCAACCACGCCAGACATCGTACTTTTACCACCGGGTAGTTCAACAGCTTTTAACGGTAACACCTCCGCCAAGTTATTTTTATAAAATATTTTTGTCGCTTTCAATCCGACAATAATTACATTGTGGGGTCCACCAATGATTGAGCCAGTGTATGCGAATATTCCTAACAAAAAGAATATTCCCCACCAAACGAATATTTTATAACAACTTGCATACTTTGCAAAATTTATAAATATTACTCACAACTATAACATTATATCAAATTTATTCCATAATATTCAAAAATAATATTTATAGAAAATTCATCTTTATTTATAATAGCTCGGGTCTTACATTTTCTATCTATTTCTTTTCTTTTCCGTTTATTAAAAAACTCAGAAACTTAAGAATTGAAAAGAAAACTTAAATTTTTCGTTCATTTCTTTTCTTTTATATCAATTTTAAAACTCAGAAACAGAGCCTAAGAGAAGGTGTGATGTGAGAGAGAAAATTGGATGTTAAAACTAAGGGTGTAAACGAACCGAGTTGATGCGAGTATTGAGTTGTTCAGATTTGGTTCACAAAATTTATCGAGTATAAAATAAGGTTTGATTGAGGCTTATTTAGCTACCGAGTCGAGCATGATAATGAATCGAGCCCGAGCAGTTTGAATTTTTCGAACGAATATGATCCGAGTATTAATAAAAAATTATAATTTAAGGAGGTTTGAGTAATTTATCGAACTTTAAAATGTGCTCATATTTGACTCATTTATATTTTGAATCGAGCTCAAATCAAACTTTTAGTCGAACGAGTACGAATCGAGCCCGAATTATTTGCTCAATTTACAGTCTTAATTAAAACTAAGGAAAGTTTCAAAACGTGGGACGGTTAATTATCCAGGCTCATTGATTAGGATAATAATTCAAAACGTACGGGTGCTGGTGCTGACGTCTTTCCATCATTGTTGAATCTCCTTTTCTTGAAATGTCCATTTTATTGTTTTGGCCTCGATTACCACCAAGTGGTTACCATATCCGCCCGCTGATTCCTCCACGCTTGTTGTCACCGCTCGATGACTACTCACCGGTATTATAATTTTGCTTACCGCTTCTCTTTTTAGTTCGTTGACTCATTATCGCTACCCACTAATCGAGCCCTATTTACAACATCCGAATACAAACACGCTTTACGGGAAATAAGATGTTGACGATTCTCCGCTTCAAACCTCTTAAAAACATTCGCCGCCATTCTCTTCATTATCCACCAAGTGGGACGCAAAACCGTGATAACTCCGCAAATTTTGCCTCAGATTGCGACACTGGCCATATTGTTTTGTTCCAACTTGATAAACTCCACCTCCTTCACGTGTGGCGAATACTTTCGTGAAAGTATTTTTCGCTGAATGACTCTGGAACTTCTCCCAAGATATCTTCAAGACAAAGAGTCGAGTACGCTTTTGGATTCCCACCAAGAATCGCCTCTCGCGCAACATAAAGCGCGAAAGGGAACCTTTTGCTCCTAGCATCCCAAGACATCAAATATCTTGGTAACTGTTTTATCCATGCTTCCGCCGGAAGTTGTTTTGCTCTCCCTTAAACTCCGGTGGTCCCAGCTCCTTGAATTGTTTAATGGTGACCGCCCGAGAGTTTTCCGTGTTTCCACCCACGCTTTGGGACAGAGTCGCTTCTCATTGCCGTGCATAAATTGCATAAAGCCTCCGAACATTTGATCATTCATCATTTGGTCGGTGTTGTTGTTTGCATGAGGATTGTCGCCTTCCGATGCACATTATCCCGATTATTGATATGCTGGTGAATCAACGATCGCTCAAGCTCCCATTGCTATTCTCAACATTCTCGGATGTCATTTTCGATATCGCCACAAAATAAAAGGTTAATTGATATGTAATGTGACGCCCCAAAATTAGGTATACGCCACCCATCTTGGGTCGCCACTTACATGGTACATAAATTCAAATACAACTTACTAATATAACTATCGTAAATATACGACAATACATAAACGTGAGTTCTAATACAAATATTGTCTACTAGATATTATACAAACTCAAAAGGAGTCCTCATTACAACTATTATCACACTATTTCACGTAATAGTGAGGACTACTAATGCTATCCTCTCGACCATTACTCTGCTCCCCGACTCGTCCCAACTATATATTCATTTCAAGAGAATAAAGGAAAGAAAGGGTGAGCTCAATCTAGCCCAAGAAGAAATATTACGACTAAGATAATGCGTAATAAATTATCATTAGCCTTCAATAAAGTGTTAAACCGATAAAATACAATAGACAACCAGCTTTAATCAGCAATGAAATATGCAATCCATTAAAAGAGTCAAGTAGAAAATAAAGTCTACTATCTTTTAGGTTTTAAAAGGTTTTCATAAATTTTTATCACTAAGACTCAGCTTTAATGAATAAACCACAATATCTAATCATCCCCGCACTACGGCCAAGGATTTTCATCAAATTATCAATGGTCATGACTATACCGAATCACCCCTCGGTCATAATCATACCAAAAACTATCCATCAACGCATTACATGTGCCACTCGAGGACTTTTATCACATCATTTATAACAAGCCATGATTATACCGAATGATCCTCGGTCATAATCATACTAAGTTCATCTATACACGTAAGCCAAAGATAATATAACATGAGGAGGATGATAATGACATAATAATTCAATAAAACAAGTTCAAGAATTATTTTATCCAGAATTAAGAACGCCCAAATTGTCAACAAGATACTCGCTTTTAGTAGAGTAAAATTCAAGAATGATCGTAAGAATATTTCCATGAAAAGATATCGGATGAAACGCAAATATCAAGAATATTCTACTAATTTCATGGAGTATAAAGTCAAAGTTTTAACCAACCGGGTATAATAAAGAATGGAATAACAAAGAAATCACCATGCATGCGCAGATTGAGAGACAAAAGTTTATTCCAATGTAATAATAATAACTAACCAGTGTCGTGAAATTCACAATCGGCAGTGATGATCCAATGTAATAATAAATGCTCAATAATAATAAACAATGGAACCAGTCCTGTAAAACACACGATAAGATATTCCAATGTAATAATAAATGCGAATAATAAACAATGGAACCAGTCCTGTAAAACACACGCATGTGATATTCCAAATGTAATAATAAAGAATGGAATAATGTAAGAAGATCACCAAGTATAGGGATTTCACATATACAAAGTTATTCCAATGTAATAAATAAGAATGGAATAATATAAGGATTTCACCAAGTATAGGTACGCCAGATATAAAAAGTTATGTATAGGGTATACCACTTTTACAAAGTTATTCCAATGTAATAATAATGAATGGAATAATGTAAGTTCTCTTCATGAATAAGAAAGAATAACACCCCTTACTAGCACAACAAATAATATTCCTTACCTTAGAAGAACCTCAATATCGGCAAAAGTGAAGTAGCGTATACTTTTTTCTTCTTTCTCTCTATATAGTTTTCTCTATAGATTCTCTCTATAATTTCTCTCTCTAGTTTCAAAGTGAATTCGTAAGAAAATAATGAAGGAATGAGCTTCTATTTATAGGAAAATAGAATGCATAAGTAATTAATCCATGAACGGTCCGTATTGATTTACTTTAATCTGACTTTATCCATATTTAAAGCAAAATCTTTAAATAAAATATCATATATTCTATTTATATAAAAACATTTTACTAACACTGCAAACACTATGCAAAAAATACTATGCAAAACACTACACTATGCATAATAAAATATAATATATTCTATTTATGTAATAACTTTAATAAAGTATTCTATTTTATATAAAAGATGTTTCGCTTTTATTACTTAATAAAACAAAACGCCATTATCGATGTTCCCTCCCACCAACATGTCATTATCACTATAATAATTAAAACAAAACGTCATTATCGCTATAATAATTCATATTAATAATCGATAATAATCGAATCAAACCGACCGACTTCTTACATAAATATCAATAATCAATACCGTGTGCTACTACGCAACAACGCGACATCGTATTTTTTTACTACCGAGTAGTTCAACAAGATTTTAAACGATAAAACTCCCGTCGTTATTTTCATAAAATATTTTGTTCGTGTGAATAATAAAACTCATGAATAGTAATTCGTGAATAAGAACTCGTGAATAGTACTCGACACAAAAAAGTGTCCCAAATACTCGAGTGAACAATACTAGAGTGAATAGTAATTTTATGAATAAGAACCCGTGAATAAGAATCTCGTGAATAAGAACTCTCCACACAAAAAAGTGTCCCAAATACTAGAGTGAACAATACTAGAGTGAATAGTAATTTTGGTGAATAAGAACTCGTGAATAAGAACTCATGAATAGTAACCTAGGGTATTTTATTACAACTTGTCTACTTTGAAAAATTTTCAAATACGACCTTAACTTTAAACTTTTATCAATTTAACTATTCACCAAAATAGAAAAATCAACACTTTTATTTCATAAAATTTGGGGTCTCACAACTCTCCTCCTTATGGAATTTAGAGCACGCCCTCGAAATTAGGGGTACGCACTGTATGATAAAGAGGTGAAGATACCTTTCAATACCTTTATCGTTGAAAACATTAAATTCATCTTTGCAATCCCGCCAAAGATATTCATTAACAATTCATCTTCACACTACAGCCAAAGATATACAACCAGAAACCAATAATGCCGAGACGCAATTAATAAGTATCACAACCACGAATTATCCATGCACTATCGCCAAGGATATTCGTGTTTTCAATTACTATCATGATTATACCGAATAATCCGTGGTCATAATCATACCAAGTCTATCAATGCACTACTACCAAAGATGACTTTTTTACCACATCCATGAATTAATATTTCATCAATCCCCGCCCACGACTCAAATTTCAATAATTAATCCATATCATCGAATCATCCCCGCACTACTACCAAAGATAAGGATATTCATTAAGATCACGACCACGAATTATCCATGCACTACTACCAAAGATAATCGTGTATTCATTAAGATTACCACAAAATTATCCATGCCACAAATTATCCATGCACTACGCACCAAAGATAATCACTACTACCAAAGATATTCATTAAGATTATCACACCACAAATTATCCATGCACTACGTACCAAAGATAATCGTGTATTCATTAAGATCACGACCACAAATTATCCATGCACTACGGATAAAGATAATCGTGGTATTCATTAATCACGACCACAAATTATCCATGCACTACGCACCACGATAATCGTAAAAGATAATCGTGATAATCGTATTCATTAAGATCACGACCACAAATTATCCATGCACTACTACCAAAGATAATCGTGTCCATTTTCAATTACTAAGTATGATTATACCCCAACAATCCCTCAATATAATCATACCAAGTCCATCTACGCACTACAGCCACGTATTTACTTTCAACATAATATAAGCACGAGGATAATGATATAAAGAATCAATCAAATGAGATAAAGGATAAATATTAAACATTTATAATATAATTTATCCAGATTCAAGAATATCCCCATGTTATCAATCACTTAATAATCTCATAATCTAATATCATTAATATTATAACAATATTTTAATCACTTCTAAATTTATAAACAATTTATTTCAATTGTTTACGCTTTTACCATATAATGCATTTAATCATTCAAAATGCCATACTCATAAGATATCATCACCAATGATCAAATCCTCATCAAAAAAATATGCATATACTCTATATAGGATTCTCTAGCCATAAAATCCTATTTTCAACTTTCATTATTTCACATAACATATTTAACTCATATGTTCAGAATTAAACTATTTTCATGAAAAATACCAAATCAGTCCCAAAAATATTTCTTTTCTGGGATTTAGCATAATATAGTCCCATAATGAAAATATATTTTCTCTTAATTTTTAAAATTCATTTACTATTTTTCAAAAATCAATTTCTAATTAATTCCTTAAGAAATTAGCTACCTCAAGTTTAACTCCAAAAATTTCCAAATCTTGGCAGGACCTTACACATGTTAATGTGAGCCTCCAGTTTAAATTTCATGGTCATCAGAGTTATAGAACTCCTGTTATAGCGTTTTTTCGTTTTAAAAAATCTAAATATTGAAATAGTCATAACTTGCTCATTTTAAGTCGAATGAGCTCATTTTTGGACAGGAGGTACTTTTATACCATATACCTTCATGTCCCAAAAGGCCAGAATTTTTCTCATAATTTAAGTGGCCGAAACAGCCCTCTAAAATCATGGCAAAGAACTTTTTCTTGCTTTTTGCAGCTTTGCACCCTTTGCTAAAATCAGTCCACACAAAAATCTACAACACCTTTTCCAGTAATTCCACTTGGATTAGTTAGGTAACTCATAGATCTAACTCTAGGACTTGACCACACTCAAAAATTCAAAATATAATAAGAGATTTGGTCAATTGAATTTCATGTTACGCTTTTCACCAAAATCTGATTTTCAACTCTTTGTGATTTCTAAGAAACTTTCATGTTTTCACATACTAACCAACATAACTCATCATAACACTTACTAATACCACGATATACCCATGATTTTCATTAGTCCAATGCTTTTATTATGACTTTCATCATAAACCACGTAAACTGCTCATTTTAGTCAAGAAATATTTGAGGGTTTAAGAAATGGGTTTTGATCGGGTCAATACAAAATTCGATTTCACGCCTAGGGTAGGCTAGAAAGTCTTCAAGAATACGCCAAGAAATTTATTAATGATAGAAATATCATTCAAAACCGCTACTCTCGTCCAAGACTTGATAAGACGTCACATTAACACCAATCGTGACTTCTATCCCTTAACCTCGATAAAGACCTCACAATGATACCTATCAACTTGCCATCTTCAAATACAACGTAGCGCCATACGTAAAGTCCGCTTCGCAGCATTCCACACAAGGAAGTCAACAACGAAAGGATCGGGGGCTCTTTACTTATGGCTTGATATAACAAAGGATTAACTTTAGGGTTTGGTTACTTTGAATTCAGATAACAAAGTTGGTTAGAAATATGAAAGCTAACAACCTTACAAAAAGAATAACGAGTAGTTAATCAATCGCTTTTCAAAAATTACCTCAAAGGCAAGTATTTTCAAAGAGATAAGATCGACAGTAACGTGAAAGTGTTTATTTGAATCAAACAAGATTTAAAAATAGTAGCGTAACGAAGGCTCCTACTAACGGTTTCAACCAATAAGTCAAAGTCTAACTTCTCCTGAGTCAAATTTAAACGCCGAACGCAAGTAAGAGAGATAAAATAATGGGTAGAACCCATCTTATAAGGTATAGACTTTCAAGAATTTATAATTAACTAACCCGCTGATAACTTCGTCGGCTTACTCGCTTTTGAGAAGTCATGAAAATGCACTTCCTAAAACCAACGACTTTGTTTTGTCCATATCCACCTTTGGTGCCACCGTCCCCAAATAGACTTCGACTTTGGTGCACAACAAAATTGAGCTAAATGACCTTCTTCTTGCAATTTCCACTTCTATTATCTTTGCCATGATTTATGATTACACCGTGTGGTTACCATTCTTAGCATGATAATTTCCACGATGGTTATCATCATTGTTCGATAAATTATACCACACCAAGATGATTATTATCGTGTCGTTGGTCGTTACCTTTTTGTTTGAAATCAATCAACACTCTCATGTGCTTCATTGTTGCTTATCTCAAAGATTTCGATGTCATTCTCAAACACCGCCACAAAACAAGGGTTAAATTAACATATCACATATTATCCCTATATTCCTATACCAATTAAATACCAAATAAATTTCAGTAGGCGAATCAATTACGCAAGCTTGCGTAAATTCCCCGATAAATGTGATCAAATTAGATTTACTTGTTGCGCATAAAAGTTAATTAAATATCACATATTAGACCAATTAAATACCAAATAAATTTAGGTAGGTCATACTAGCGAAGGAATTCCCGCCTCCCCTCCTAGTTCTTATCTCACATCTCACCAGTGATCATATCCCTAAGCTCGATACCAACCGTGACGCCCCCAAAATTAGGTATACGCCACCCATCTTGGGTCGCCACTTACATGGTACATAAATTCAAATACAACTTACTAATATAACTATAGGTAACATATACGACATAAACCGAGAGTTCTAATACAAATATTGTCATACTAGATATTATCCAAACTCAAAAGGAGTCCTCATTACAACTATTATCACACTATTTCACGTAATAATAGGAGGACTACTAATGCTATCCTCCGGACCATTACTCCGCTCCCCGACTCGTCTCCAAATTATATTCTCATTTCCTCAAGAGAATAAAGAAAGAAAGGGTGAGCTCAACTAGCCCAAAGAAGAAATATTATGACTAAGATAATGCGTAATAAATTATCATTAGCCTTCAACAAAGTGTTAAACCGATAAAATACAATAGAAACCAGCTTTAATCAGCAATGAATATGCGCAATCCATTAAAAGAGTCAAGTAGAAAATAAAGTCTACTATCTTTTAGGTTTTAAAAGGTTTTCATAAATTTTTATCACTAAGACTCAGCTTTTAATGAATAAACCACAATATCTAATCATCCCCGTATTACACTGGCCAAGGATTTTCATCAAATTATCAATGGTCATGACTATACCGAATCACCCCTCGGTCATAATCATACCAAAACTATCCATCATCGCATTACAAAGCCACCGAGGACTTTTTATCACATCATTTATAACAAGCCATGATTATACCGAATGATCCCTCGGTCATAATCATACTAAGTTCATCTATACACGTAAGCCAAATATAACATAATATAAATACGAGGATGATGATAATGACATAATAATTCAATAAAACAAGTTCAAGAATTATTTTATCCAGAATTAAGAACGCCCAAATTGTCAACAAGATACTCGCTTTTGTAGAGTAAAATTCAAGAATGATCGTAAGAATATTTCCATGAAAAGATATCGATGAAACGCAAATATCAAGAATATTCTACTAATTTCATGGAGTATAGAAGTCAAAGTTTTAACCAACCGGGTATAATAAAGAATGGAATAACAAAGAAATCACCACGCATGCAGATTGCGATGTATGTGTTATTCCAATGTAATAATAATAACTAACCAGTCGTGTGAAATTCACAATCGACTGTGATGATCCAATGTAATAATAAATGCCAATAATAATAAACAATGGAACCAGTGTCCTGTAAAACACACGCATGTGATATTCCAAATGTAATAATAAATGCGAATAATAAACAATGGAACCAGTCCTGTAAAACACATGCATGTGATATTCCAAATGTAATAATAAAGAATGGAATAATGTAAGAAGATCACCAAGTATAGGGGATTCCACAGATACAAAAGTTATTCCAATGTAATAAATAAGAATGGAATAATATAAGGATTTCACCAAGTATAGGGTACGCCACATACATACAAGTTATGTATAGTAGGTATGCCACTTTTACAAAAGTTATTCCAATGTAATAATAATGAATGGAATAATGTAAGTTCTCTTCATGAATAAGAAAGAATAACACTTCTTTACTGTACACAACAAATAATATTCCCTACCTTAAAAACTCAATATTATCAAAGTGAAGTAGTACCGTATATTTTTCTTCTTTCTTTCTCTATAGTTTTTCTCTATAGCTTCTCTCTATAATTTCTCTCTCTGTAGTTTCAAAGAATTCGTAAAAAAATAATGAAGGAATGAGCTTCTATTTATAGGAAAATAGAATGCATAGAATTAATCCATTTAATCTATCCCGTATTGATTTACTTTAATCGACTATCCATATTTAAAGCAAAATCTTTTAAATAAAATATCATATATTCTATTTATATAAAAACATTTTACTATGCAAACACTACGCAACACTATGCAAAACACTACGCAAAAACACTATGCAACACTACGCATAATAAAATATAATATATTCTATTTATGTAATAACTTTAATAAAGTATTCTATTTTATATAAAAGATGTTTCGCTTTTATTACTTAATAAAACAAAACGCCATTATCGATGTTCCCTCCCACCAACATGTCATTATCACTATAATAATTAAAACAAAACGTCATTATCGCTATAATAATTCATATTAATAATCGATAATAATCGAAATCAAACCGACCGACTTCTTACATAAATATCAATAATCAATACCGCAAAGCTACTACGCAACAACGCCAGACATCGTATTTTTTACTACCGAGTAGTTCAACAAGCTTTTAACTCAGAAAACCTCCGTCGTTATTTTCATAAAATATTTTGTTCGGTGAATAAGAATCTCATGAATAGTAATTCGTGAATAAGAATCATGAATAGTACTCGACACAAAAAAGTGTCCCAAATACTCGAAAGTGAACAATACTAGAGTGAATAGTAATTTCGTGAATAAGAACCCGTGAATAAGAACTCGTGAATAAGAATCTCACAAAAAAGTGTCCCAAATACTAGAGTGAACAATACTAGAGTGAATTGTAATTTTATGTGAATAAGAACCCCGTGAATAAGAACTCATGAATAAGAACCGGGTATTTTATGACAACTTGTCTACTTTGAAAAATTTCAAATACGACCCTTTAACTTTAAACTTTTATCAATTTAACTATTCACCAAAATAGAAAATTGAACACTTTTATTTCATAAAATTTGGGGTCTCATACGTAACAAAATTAGGTATACATCACCCATCTTTGGGTAGTCGATATATGGTATGTAATTTAAATACAACTTACTAATATAATCATTGTGTATAATACGACATAAACCGTGAGTTTGAATACAAATATTGTCTACTAGATATTATACAAACTCAAAAGGAGTCCTCATTATAATTATTATCACACTATTTCAAATATGAGGACTACTAATGCTATCCTCGGACCATTACTCCGCTCCCAATCGTCCCAATATGTTCTCATTTCCTCAAGAACAAAAGAAAGAAAGGTGAGCTCAACTAGCCCAAGAAGAAATATTATGACTAAGATAATGCGTAATAAATTATCAATAGCCTTCAACAACAAAGTTAAACCGATAAAATATAATAAACATCAAGTTTAATCTGCAATGAACAAGCAATCCATTAAAAGAGTCAGTAGAAAATAAAATCTACTATCTTTTATGATTTAAAAGGTTTTTCATCATGTTATAGCATTGAGACTCACTTTAATAAATAATCCACATCATCGAATCACCCCTCGCACTACTAGCCAAGGATATTCTTTAGTATCACGACCACAATTATTCATGCACTACGCCGAGAATAGTTGTGTATTCATTAATGGTCATGATCATGCCAACAATCGTCCATCAATGCACTACTGACCAATCGAGGATTTTTATCACATCATTTGTAACATTACTACCATGATTACACCGAATAGTCTTTCGTCATAATCATACCAAGTCCATCTACGC
This sequence comes from Panax quinquefolius, assembly GCA_020205615.1. Taxonomy (NCBI): domain Eukaryota; kingdom Viridiplantae; phylum Streptophyta; class Magnoliopsida; order Apiales; family Araliaceae; genus Panax; species Panax quinquefolius. The sequence continues at coordinate 30,716,786 of CM035161.1, forward strand.
ACTACAAAATATGTATGACTTTCAACATAATATAAACATGAGGATGATGACAATGATATAAGAATTCAATAAAACAAGTTCAAGAATTATTTTATCCGAGAATTATTAACGTCCAAATTATCAACATAATATTGCTTTTGTAGAGTAAAATTCAAGAATGATCGTAAGAATATTTCCATGAAAAGATACTGGATGAAACGCAAATATCAAGGATATTCCACTAATTTCATGGAGTATAAGTCAAAGTTTTAACTAACCGGGTATAATAAAGAATGGAATAACAAAAGAAATCACCATGCATGCAATACATGTAAAAGTTATTCCAATGAATAAATAAATAATGGAACCAGTTATTCCAATGTATGTTCCAATAATAATAATAAAAGAACTAACCAGTCCTGTAAAACACACACGACGGTGATGTTCCAATGAATAATAATAAAGATTTTAACCAGTCCTGTAAAACACATGCATGTGATGTTCCAATGTAATAATAGAAGAATGTCACCAAGTATAGGTAAATCAGCAGATATCAAAGTTATTCCAATGTAATAATAAGCAATGGAATAACAACAGCTTCTTCACGAATAAGAAAAAAACAACACCCCTTACATTTGGTAGGAGATTGAATAATGCAGAGTAGTGTAGTAACAAAATACTCTTCTTCTTTCTCTTTATTCTCTCTATACTTTCTCTCTAAAGCTTGAATGAATTAAGTGAAAAATAATGAAGCACTAGGCCTCTATTTATAGAAGATTTCTAAATTAAGCACCTACCATGTGAAAAGGCAAGTGGCTTGATGACTGGTGATGTGAAAAGAAAAGTGGTTTGACGCCTGTAATCTGAAACGGCAAGTGGTTTGACGTCTGGTAAAGGTAATTACTATTGACGAAGGTAATTACTATTCACAAGGGTAATTACTATTGACGAAGGTAATTACTTATCGACGAAGGTAATTACTATTCACAAAGGTAATTACTATCGACGAAGAGACTCTTAGATGATGACATATGGGCCCCCCATAAAATAATCAAACTTACCACAAACGCTTTACATAATGAGACTTTTATATACATTAAGGATCAATAAATATTACCACAAATTATTTTATTTTTAATCAACACATTTTTAATCTTTCAACAATTATTAATCATTTATAACTTGTCGTCTCAATTAATAATATAACATATTATACGTATGATACCGTGACAATAATTGAATCAATAATATAAGAGATATGATGCAAAGAATTATCAGTAGTAATAATTGAGCATAAATGAGTGACTTCTCACGTAAGCATCAATAATCAATACCGCGTGTTACTACGCAACCACGCCAGACATCGCACTTCTTTACCACCGGTAGTTTCAATGCTTTTAACTGTAAATACCTCCCACGTTATTTTTATAAAATATTTTTGTCGTTTTCTCAATCCGACAATAATTACATTGTGGGGTCCACCAATGATTGAGTAGTTATTAATATTCCCTAACAAAAGAATATTCCCCACCAAACGAATATTTTATAACAACTTGCATACTTTGCAAAATTTATAAATATTACCCACAACTATAACATTATATCAAATTTATTCCATAATATTCAAAATAATATTTATAGAAAATTCATCTTTATTTATAATAGCTCTAGTCTTACTAGCATTATCTTTTAACTTAACTAAACTTTGATTATGATTATATTAATCAAATCACAATATTAGTTCTCACACATTATTAGACTTCACGAACGACGAGTTAAATACGCATTCGACTTATTAAACACATAAGAATATCATTGACATGTTAAGAATATGTTTTAACATCACATTATATGTTTAATACATTTTCATGTTCATTAGATTAGGTTTAAATCACATTTTCTGGACTTGAGCAATTAATTAAAATTTTATAGGCAAAATTGTAGAGTGACATTGCAGTCACGCTCCCACAAAACTTAAACTCTGGCGTTCTTGTCATTGTCAAAAGGCCTAGTACAGCGATGACTGCCACAAGCCAGCTTAAGCCTTCTAAGAGGCGTCATCTTTGCGAAGCGATTTGATTCTGCAGATTCATGAATAACACAAAACAAGGCAAAAAACTTCCAATTTCTTTGTTCATATAACAATTTAAAAATACTCATACCTTATAATTCATAAAAAATCATAACCCAACCTTTCTACCATGGTTTTAACAACTTAATTAAACAACCAAATTAAAACTCATAAATTCACTATTTTTGTAAAAACCCCATTTTTATACATCCTTTTACGAATTCAATTACTATGAACTCGTTTTTTAATCAAATCAGTCCATACAAATTTCGTTCAATTCTTTTCGTTTTTACATATATAAACATAATCAATCATCAATTCATTGATTAATATGCAATTTAAACATAAATTTTCATACATTTAAGCTATATTCATACATATTTCTTTGTAAGCTACAAAACTCCAATTTAAACACAATTTCATGTATTTGATTACTCTAAATCACATACAAATGGATTATGCATGCTAATAAACACATATAATCAATTTCTTAACAAATTGGCTATCAAACTCCATTTACAGATAACTAAAATAAATTTCATGGAGAAAACTCAAGAACATAAATTAAAGTTTGAATATAAGAAATTACCCTTGATTGTTTGTTTAGATCGCTAGAGGATGATAGAAAGCTCCTTTAATTCTCCCAACTTCTTCTTTAATCTCAATCTCTCTCAATTTTCTCATTATCTCTCAAATTTTGTCTCTTTAACTATCTCTATATTAATAGTTTTCAAACTTAGCAATATAATTGATCCCATATTCTCAAGGTCATGTTTGGCTAACCTTTAAAAGGTTATTTTCCATTTATTTTAATTAATTTATTTATTATATAGTTTATTCAATCACACTTTAATTAATCAAATTATATTATTTAAATTAAATTAAGTTAAAGCCACAATTACTCATTAAATCAAATTATAATTTAAAATTCATTTATTAATTATGACAAATCATTAAATCTTTAATTGATTATTAAATTAATTAGAACAACATTAAAATTATTTAACAACTCATTTAATTTAATTATCCCAATTAAATTCACACTTTGAACTATCACATTACTTAACATTAATTTAATTAATGTAACACATTTAATTAAATTAATATACCACAACTTCATCAAATATTTATTTAACTCCATAAATAATTCACAAAAATATTTATTTACTTCAATAAATATCTAAAATAAATTACAAAAATCTCGTTCTGTCACACAATCCATATACCACCTTTTATTTCCCTGAAAATGAAACTATGGTCAGATACTCAGATTAGACACAGATAGATTGATCTAACTTTTGGATATCTTCAAAATAGTGTCGGCCCTTCTGCTTCTACTTGAGGCGACGTTCACACGTTTGGCGGACTGAAAACTTAACCACTGAAACTAAGCAATGATCCCAGACAGAAAAGTGAAATAACACAAAGATAACTTTGCTGCTGCTGCTGCTGCTATTATCATATTACAAGCCCAGTTGACGTCAACGAGTTATGCTGACCAACCAGAAGAGATGAGAGAGATATCTCCCGTAGCTTTCCAGCATCTAGAATTAATACTCTTTCTGCCATTAAAACTGTTTCCAAACGGTGGGCAATGACTAGTACCTACATGATGAGCAACACAACACTACTTGAGTTCACCATTTAATCAATGGGCCACCAAGGAAACGAAAAGCAACAAGATCAACTAATTTTTCCTTACAGTATGGTTTTTCATTAAACGTTGCACAGCTTGTCTGACCAACAACTCAGACCGGCTATCTAAAGCAGAAGTTGCTTCATCCAAAATCAGAATAGAGGAATTCTGATAAAGTGCCCTTGCTATAGCTAGTCTGTTGCAAATGAAAGTAAAAGTGGGAGTATCATCAAGATGATAATGGAGTTTCACAACTAATATAGATGAATCCATCATAAAACAATCCTGACAGACTTAGTATCTCAAACAAAAAAATAGGAGGGTTGTTTTTAGAGAGAATTTATATAAGGCTACATAATACGTGACTGGAATCATGTGTCCAGTCCAGTTTAAAACCTGCATTCTTATGAAAATTCAATAAAGGAAAAACATGAACTTTGAAAGGAAGTTGTGAAAAAGTAATCAGCTAAGTTGCACTGATGTACAAACCAGTTAAGTTCAGAATAGATTTCAAAGTGACCAGCTAAGTTTGATACCACACCTTTGCCTTTGGCCCCCACTTAAAGTTGATCCCCTGGGTCCAATATTGGTTGCATACCGTTCTGGAAGTGTTTCAATGAACTCATCTGCATTAGCTGTTCGGGCTGCAGCCTCTACCCTGTCCATGTCAATTTTAGTCAATAGATCCTTATAACCGATGTTTTCAGCAACTGTCCCTGAAAAAATTGTCTGATGAAAAAACAAAAAGTTAAATAGATAGCCAGTCAAAACTAGAACACATTTTAAGAGCTCAATGTTTGAACTCAAAAACAAAAGAGCATATTTAAAATGTGCCAGTCCTCTTAAAAGATGCTTATGGAGAGAAAAACATCTTAATCAGAATTCCAAGTTTTAGACCCAAGTTTAAATTCAAGCTACTCACAACCTTCATTTAACAGCTTAGTCAGAATTCATATTGAGTTGTAGAACAAAAAGAAGCAAAGAAATCATAAGAAGGTAGTTGCCATTTACTTACTACATCCTGAGAAACCAGACCAACATGGCTCCTTAAACTTCCCAACCGCATACTTTCAATGTTATGGCTGTCTATTTGAATACAACCTGTTACCATAGAAGGAATAGAATTCCCTCACTATATGCTTATATTTTGTATGCTCAAAAAAAAAAAATTACTGAGAGATGGCTCACCAGAAAGAGGATCATAGAGCCGAAGAAGTAGTTTTACAATGGTTGTCTTCCCACCTCCAGAAGGCCCAACAAGGGCAACTGTCTCTCCAGGTTTAATATTGAGATGCAACCCATCCAACACAAGAGGCCTCCCTACTCCATATCTAAATGAGACGTCTCGGAATGTTACCTCCCCTTTAACAAAGTCTACATCAACTGCGTCTGGTTTCTCAATCACCTAAACAATACTATAAAATGCAGCTGATCTGTGAAAAAGAAATCTTGATGGGCCAGACAATATAAGAAATTACATTATTTATAATACATCCTTGTGTAAGGATGTAGAACAAAGATTTTTTTTTTATCAAGAAAAAAAACTTAAATTACAGAAAGGATGCGAAACAAACATCTTTTTATGCATATATCATCCATCATAAAGTTATTACAAAGTCCTAATACCGCAGAGATAACATCAAGGCTAAAGCACCAAGAAATGGCAAAATTGAATGCATGACATCATCTTTCTGTTTTGTTTTATTTTTGGGATAAAAAGTCCCAAAAAAGCTCAGACTGGCAAATTCATATTCATGTGCGTTATCTTCCAGCTTTCAAGTCAAAATAAGAGGGCATGAAATGTTACGAACATTAGAGCAAATTTTGCAACAAATCTTTTAAATAGATTGTCAATCATTTACGTGCAATCTGCATATTCATGAACATGGGATACAGTTCATCGAAGTTATAAAATCTAGAGGTGAAAGAACAGTTGCAGCACCACCACCTCCCAAGTGATGAAGTCTAGCATACACAAGGGACATCTCCCTCGATCAAGGCATCTAGTATAGCACACTAATCTGAATCACATTTCTTAACTATGCAGCAGATACTAAGGATATGAGAGAAGTTTGATGCAGATTCACGATTCATAATCATTTTATTTTTCTAAGATTAATCACCTTTTTGTCTCACAACCACTTATCTTCGTGAAGATAATTATTGAAATATATACCAAGAAGGAAATAATTAGAGTCCATCAATGCTACTATTTACCTGAGATTGGAACCTTGACAAGTCAAACAAACGTTTGATAGCTGGTTCTCCTTGCTTTAACTCATTCTATGCTTTTCCCACATCCTGCATGATATTTTAAGGTTCAGAAGAAAATCAAAGAAATCTCCTCAGAGGCTGAAGCCACTGAACAATAATAACAGAAAGCACCATTAGCCAAAAATAACTTAGAGATCAAAAGAACATCATATAGCAAATTATAAAAAACATTGCAAATGGAACAAAAGCAAACAAAACCACTAGATTTCATTTTCTCGCAACATCTATAAGAATTCTTAAGGCTACTTCACATAATAATTCTCTTATTATAATTCCCTTTCACAAGCTTGCAAGTAAAACTATAACGCAAGCTTCTAATTCACTGAAGTCGCCCCTTGTATACTATGACTAAAGGGATTGTCTCCCTTATAAGAAGCAATGTGCAATTCTAACTTATTGTTTGACATAAAACCCTTAAGTATGCTTCCTATTAAGTAGATGGGCTCATCAATGTAAAACAAAAATATTCAAAATGTAGCTATGTAGGACAGGGTCAGGAAAATGTAAGGATTGCCTTTATTTTAGAAAGTACATGTGCTTGACAAATTATACATTGTCAGAATTCTCCTTTGATGTCCTTAACTATCACTGGCCTCTTCCAAGATTATTATTTCAGCCTAACATCATTTACAGCTTCCTCCCACAAACTGTTCGCTTTAAGCAGATGAAAAGACTTGGAAGTCAAAACGAGTCATTACTAATTACAGGTGTAATCCCAAATTAGACCTCTAAACTTTGAATAATAGAAATTACATTACATCAAATACCTGAAGGCAGGTCAAACAGTCAAAGACAAAGTTCAAACCCACTAGAAAATTTGTTATTTACAGAAAATAGAAACAAAAACTATGCATATGAAGAGTGTGGGGGTAAAAACGACCTTTTGTTTCAGTAGAGTATACCTGTATTGGCTCAATCAAGAGAACCAAAGACGTTATAAAAGAAATCAGACGAGAGCAACCAAAAGAACTGCCTGAAACCACCAAAGAGCCAAAGCAAAATATAAATAACACCCCGAAGTATATTGTCTGTACTATCTGTGGAACAAGCGCCTTCATTTTCTTCTTTTCAATCGCTCAAAGAGAGGTCTGCACGAGCAAAGCCATTGAAACCTGAGACTCTCAGAGAGCTCTGCACTGTTTGCCTTCACAAAAAGAATTGATGGTAGGACCTGAGACAAAACAATTGAAACAACCAAATTCTATTAGCAAATTAGAAAAGATCATCGCATATTTGAGGAATATAAAGCTATTTACATAATATGCTTGCAAATATCAAAAGTAGAACTTACCAACAACACTATAGTGATTATTATACATATTTTGGAGGTGGTGTAGCAAGAGGAAAAAAGGCTACATCAAAAAGGAAGGGATGAAAGCCAAGTTAAATAAGTTCAGATAGGATTTCTATGGAGGCATACAAGTGCTGCTGTGATGGAGATAATTTGATTGATTACTTAATGTATGTTTGGAGCTTGAGGAGAAGCCGAATGAAAAGGAAAAACAATTGAAATCTAAAAATTTATTGGAGCTTTTTTTTAACATTGTTCTTGATATCAACTACTTTTGAAATGTAAATAATTGGATTTATCTTCATTAAGATAGTTTTTTCCTTTTTACATTTATTTTTGTTTTCCTTTTCCTATGTTTTCATCCGTGTTTTCCAAGTTACATTAAGATTTGTCAACAGATTTAGTTAATTAGAGAAAAAAGGATTTCAAGAACTATGAAAATATTTCAACAAAATAAATAATAAAAGAAAGGGTAAACTGTATGATTAGTGTCATTTTATTGTTTAGTGAAATGACTTTAATGCCCTTAAAGAAGGAAAAGGAAAAGGAAAAGGAAAAGGAAAACTGAAGTGTACAGTCGCTGCAAATAGCCAAATATACCTCGTTCAGGTAAGCTGAGAGAGCAGCAGCACTAAGATTTGCCTCCTTTGAGATCTTATGAAGCTTTTCCCAAGATAAGCAATGACCAGAGCCATTGATGGGATCACCTTCAAGAATGCCGAATAAAATTTAAAACATTAGATGAACTCCATTAACCATTCAGCATTAAAGCAAAAATAAAGATATAAGAATTCCCAGTAGTTTGCTTCCTCACGTACCAAGGCAGAAATCAACGACAGTATTGGGCTGTTAAGCAGCATTTGAGTTGCCATTGCTGATAACTGCAGAGTACTGGGTACTATAGTCTACCAAACAAAGAAACAATACATATTAGATTAAGTATAAACCATATACAAAACTAGGTCACCAAAATAAACCAGTAAAAAAGGCACACACTGGTAAATAACAATAATAAGCTACCAAACCATACAGCCTATAGTACTAAGAAAAATTGCATTCGTAAATAACAATAATAAACTACCAAACCATGCCTAGTACTAATAAAATTGCATTCTTCTCAATTTTCATTCAAAATAGCATAAATTGTATCTGCAACATCAGACGCTTCCGTAGTGATCCTATACGCAATATCTCCAGAAGATACACCATTACCACCTTCAAAAAACCCTAAATCCCTCAGCAAAACCCTCTCAAACACATGAACCCTAACCTTGTACACAGAATTCATAGCAGCGTCCCAGAGAAACGCTTCTTGAAAGTAATTCGCAACAAATCGAACCAAAAACAACACTCCAATCGCCAAACCCTCTTCTCTCAGCCAAACTGCATCGACTATACTCATACCCTTGGAGAATTTTCCGATTCTGGGGACGATTTTGGAGAGACAATAGACTGATACTGCACTGCAAAGCCAGCCCTTGAGGATTTGTTTCCATTCGGATTGAACGTAGGGTTTGATGGAATTGAGGGATGAGATTGGTTGAGATAACTGACAGGAAAGAGGGTGGATTTTATGGGTTGTAGAGGATGAATTGAAGGTTTTTACAGATAGTTTTTGGCGCGCGTTGATGCGGTAATTTGGTGTGTGTTTGAATTTGACGTGGAACAATATGGGATAGGAAGATAAAGGTGTTAGCTGACACAGGGCCATTTTCTGGAGGAGAGAGAAAGCACCGGAATATTTGTGAAAAAACTGAATAGATTCAGTTCCCGCCGGCAGTCGCCATTAACCATCAGCTCCACTGTAGTTCGCTTGAAAATGACGTCATCGTTTTAGAAAGGGTATAATTGGGATAATATTTCTTTATAATTAATGCACATAAAACTACTCATTACTCGTAAATGTGTTTTAATACTTAATACTCGCTCCGAAACTTAATATGACGTTTTAGAGTTTATCAATTATTCCTAATTATTTGAAATTTATTAAAATTTAAAAGAATTGATCACAATTTTTTAAAATTACTCTTCATTATTCTACTTAATTTTTGATAAACTAAATAATTGGATAAGTTATTTTATGGGGATGAAGAGAGAGACCAATGAATTTTAAATTAGACTAATGAGTTTTTTAGAAGAAAATTATGGGAAAATAAATAGACAAGTGTTTTTTGAGATAGTATGAAATAATATTTAAGGGTATTATATACAATTGATACTATATTTAATGTTTTTTAATTATTATCTTAATTCTCGTGCAACAACACTCTAAAACGTTCTATAAGAGACGGAGGGAGTAGTACAATAGATGATGCCCTTGTATATTAAAAATTAAAAATCACTCATTATTTATTTATTTATTGAGAACTACCTCAATTTGAAATACACCAATTTTATAAATCTTTTTTTAAAATGTATTACCTAAATCAATTTAAAGTTCTTAATATTAAATTACTAAGTCTACCTGTAAAAATAAGATTTATGACAGAGGTAATATTGTTATTTTTTAAAAAAATCTTAAAATAGTGCCAAAGGGAAAATAATATCTCAAAATATAAAATATCAAATAAAATTCTAATTTGTTAAGAATCATGCTATGTATTTTAAGAGTTTTATAGCGAATTACTATTGCTATATATTATCAACCTAATTCGCAACAAAAAAAAAAGTCACAAGATAAATCATTTTCCAATTGTTAATTAACCAAAGTTGAACTTCTCCTCCTATTACATCATCAATCCAATCTTATTTAATATATTATATTTTTAGATAGTATAATTAAAATCAACTAATTAATTTATAATATTGGGTAGCATATTTTTTTTTAAAATATATTAGTAATTCAATACTTGTTCATTATTTAATAAACAAGTGAATTTTTCAATGGTTAAAAATTAGTTTGAATTTTAATGGTAAAAATATTTTTAATGACTAATTTGATAGAATTCATCTGAATCTATTAAGTGCTTGGAAAGGAGGCTTTGTCGATAAAACTAGAGAGAGAGAGAGAAGTAGAGAGCATGGTTGGTCCAATGAATTATAGGCGTTTATAAAAATAGTCAAAAAAAAAAAACTAAAAAATTTTAAACACTGGTGCAAATTAACTAAAACATTCCGTAGAACATCTTCTTTTGTGAAGGCTTAAAGGACGGAGGACGGGCAGTGGGTCAGTAGCTGAAATTTTTTAATAGTGTTAAAATATTTAGAGATATGAGAAAATATTGTCAAGAATACAATATCAGTAAACCATTTGTAAGAACAAACAAACAAACTTCCACGGCGAACATTTACAAATTCCCCTCATAATGCATGTCTTGTGCCAAGTAATTCGAGTTGTAAAACACACAAATTTGAATAATACTGAAAATATGCCCCGACTGTTACAATATCAAGGTGATTACTTGTATGAAAAACTGAAACTAAGCAGCAACCAGCAGCTACAATTATTATTGGAATGCTCCTAGACACTACCCATTTTCTGATTGATGTCGAATTCAAGAGACTCAACGCCCATCATCAGCAGATCAATTTCCTGACCCTTGAGAGTTTTGGTTCTCAGTTCCTGGCCCCAAAACCGCGAGGACTTGGCATTGCCGATGTAGAGTCTGCAAATTGCTTCCTCGATTGTGATCTTCTCTTCCTCCTGGCAGTACCAGGAGGAGCCTAACATAGAAGCAAGGAGGAGGAAAGTTCACCTATCAGCTTGAATCATAAACCATACGGATAGAACAACTTTCAGCATCAAAACAGAATGCTGAGTTTGAGGTTCCGGGTAAATTTCTCAAGATACAAAAACTAGTGCATTTATTCTACAATGTTTATAAGATACTTGTACAAATACTAACACGTCATAACATGGTGGTGTAACTAATTTTCTTTCTAATAAAGAGTTGTTTCCTCAGATGAAGTATGACTCAGACCTGGGGATTTCCTGCAGATCCCAAAGTTGCCAACTACGAAGTATATAATTTGTCTTCTCACTTTTAGTTAAAATAGAGTTTACAAAAATAGACAATATAGGTGAAATTAGTTTCATTGGGTCATAAGGTGCACTAGTCACAGTAGATAGGTTTTCTATCATCTATGCAACCTTGATATTCTGTGAGAAAAGATTCAACAAAAATAAAATTAAAATTAAAAAAATCTAGATTTTATACAAAAGTAAATGATCTTTTATTTTGGGACGGATGGAGTGTAATAAAATAAATAAGTGTTCTAAAAAGCGGCCTAGGTGCTAGGGCGAGGCCTAGGTCTCCCTGGCGCCTCGCGTAGGCCCAAGGCAACAAAAAAATCCCTCTAAGAGATAAAGCGAGGCCTAAATAGGCTAGGCGGGCCTAGGCAGAGAGGTTTATTTTATTTTATTTTAATAACTATCTAAACCAGATCTTGATATATTTATTTTTCTAATGGTTTACCATATTCATAATGCATTTATACCATATCAAATCACAACAAGAAGTGAACAACATCAAGTCAAAATGGATAATTTTATTATAGTTGTAATTTTTTGAACTTATACCAACTTCAAATCTATATTAATAAGATAGAACTCATTTTGAATTTGGGCGAGAAGTACAATGAATTGATTCAGATTCATTTAATTGATTTAATTGATTTGGGCGGTAAGTGGTGGGAGAGGAAGGAGAGAGAGAGGAAATGAAAATGAGATTGTTGAAACGGAGAGGGAGAGAGGATTTCGTTACGCCGTGCCTACAGGCACGGGCAATTACTAGTTTATTTATAAATCTAGTTAATTATAAATGATGATACATTTATAATATTTAGTTTAATTTCATATAATTCTTTAATTTATGTTTAGTTTCTTAAGTTTTAATATTGAATTGAATTTTCGAAATTTTAAAATTTTATTATTTAAGCAATCTTGTTTAAGCAAAGGCCTTTATTATCTTTTATTATAGATTGTTTTGTTTGGATAAATGTAAGATAAAATATTAAATTTGGCTTAAATAAAAAATCCCGCCTAGGCCCCTAGGCGCTAGGCAGCCTAGCGCCTTTTAGAACATTGAAATAAACTTGCTCTCTTCAACTCTTAAAGGTTTGAATAGCGCACGTTCACGCAAATATTTTGATCTTCAAAATCTCAGGAGTATAATTAGTGAATACTGTCAATATAACAACTGGGGAGGAGGTAAATTTAAATTTAGGTTCACATACAATCGACACACCTGAGGAAAGGAACAATTTTAGGCGTACATGTAAATTCAACAGAAACTAAAAGAAAAAAGCACCTTTTGTTCAGATTTAAGAGCCTCCTCAAGATTGCTCAGCGCAGGAACAGATCCGCCTTCCATGACACCCATTAAATTCTTCATACGAACTCGCATTTGAAATAATTGAGCAACAAGTTGATTCACCTAAAATAGTCAAAGTAGTTATAACTGAAAATTATACATCTGATACTAAACTAACAGGGTATGAAAGAAAAAAATTAATAACTGCACAAACTACAAAGCCATTATGAGTTGTTCTAATCTATTAAGCTACATTAGCCTATCATTTTCTGTATACCTGCTGCTCTGTTTTTCCTGAATCTTGAGCAATTCTCCTTCTCCGGGCAGGGGATTCAGCCAACAATTCTGGCTTCTCCCTTTCCTCTGAAAATAGACAGACAGATTACTTGGCTTCATGGTACACGCTATTCAATTGATGAAAGATTAAAGGACAAGTTTCGCTGGTATTTCAAATGAATATATATATATATATATAAAGGACCCCATGCATCATCCTGGAAGAGCCTTCAATCTTAGCCACACAACTAAGCAATCTCAGAAGGTTTTTCCATTCTTCTCATCATAAAAACATTGAAAAAACACAACAGGAGTAAAACATAATAAGCAAAGCATAGGATGAGGTCGACAAGATGATGTCATTGCTCTCTCTTCTATAATCTTTTGAATGTCACTTGTGCATCTGTAAACATGCTTCATGTTTTTCATAAAACTTTTGAGGCATGCCTTGAAACTTGGAATAAAATCGAGAGGATAGTTAACGAAGAAAGTGATGAGCCAAAGATATACTTCTCCTATTCGTTATATAAGACGTTTTAGAGGGGGGGGATTCCATAATATAAGACGTTTTTCATATATCTAAGAGAATTAATGAGGGGATTCTGGAAAAAATTAGAGAGAAAATGAAAAGTTGCATGTTGGGCTCACAAAATTGAACAGATCAGATCACGAGTAATTGAGAGAGAGAGAGAGGAGTACTAGGGGTAAAAATGAAATTTTACAGCAAAATTAATTACCTAGCATTTCTATTAATGAGGTTTCTTAATATGTGAGATTATATCTTAAACGACCTACATAATGGAAAGGAGGGAGTATTTATTATCTTTGCTAAGGAAAGAAACACCTGGAGTCATTGCTTCAATCATTCCCTCCATTATCTTTAAGCTCTTCTCTGCCTCTCGAACTTGAGCAGGAGTTATCTACTTGGATAGAAAGAGAATAAAGGGTAAATGAATGATTTCCTATCACAATTAAGCATTAGAAAAAGAAAAAGAACACAGGTGTCATCTTAGCCGTTATCTTGTCTCGGGTAAGCATATAAAGAAAAAACATGTATATTTATTTGTGAACAAGTACTGGGAAAGGAAGAGTAGACAACTTTTCATAAGCAATTGATGAATAATTTTAATTAGTGCAGAACCAGTTTATATACCTTCCCCATTCCAGGAATCATTCCAATAACACGTGACATGGAACCCATCGTGCAACTGCGAGTTTGCTTTAGGAAATCATTAAAGTCAAACTTTGCACTCATGATCTTCTTCTGCAATTCTTCAGCGTCTTCTTGGCGCATCTACCCAAAAACCCATTACAAGTAGTCAAAACATGATGCTTTAGGGAAAATGATAGGTAATGATCGACACTCACAACTTCTTGTGCCTTCTCCACGAATGATAGAACATCTCCCATTCCCAAGATGCGCCCTGCCATACGATCTGGATAGAAAGGCTCAAGGTCCTCCATGCGTTCTCCGCGTCCTACTAGCTTGATTGGCTTTCCTGATACCTGTCATAGCCATTTGTTAGCAGCTAATAGGAAGTGACTTCTCCTCATGAGTAGAAAAAGTCTAATGGCATAGCAGCTATTGCAAAAACAAAAACAACTGATGTTGTGATTCATTCATATTATACGTGTCAAACATATCGTAAGAGTTCAGATGCATTCAGCCTTACATAATCACATAGTTTAAAAATTAAAACTGAACCTATTATCCTGCAATGTTATAACTAAAAAGTCATAAGCGCGCACATTAATATTTGGAGAACTGAGTCATCCCCAGTTGTGAAAGCTGGCTTGACTATGGGTAAGCTAATTTGGAATTTAAAAGGTAGCCCCCCACAATTATTGCTAGAAGCTACTTTTGTACCAGCTTCACCCTCAAACCACTGCAGACTAACTGGTTCCAATATCACTGGTATTCTTATAAGAAGAGCCATCAAAATGCAACAATAATAATTCAAGACCTGTCTATTACACCAAAGAAAAAAGAATCAAGTTTAAAAGAAAACTGAATTTCTTGCACAAGCATTATCACAAGTACAAAGCTCAAGAACATAGTTAATGTAATTTCATTAACTAGCGAGGAGTTTATTAATTAACATCTATATTAAGTAGCAATGTAATGACAAAGTTGACCTCTTTAACACTTAAAGCTGCTCCGCCTCTCGAATCCCCATCTAGTTTTGTCAAAATGGCACCAGTAATTCCAATTTCAAGATTGAATGTCGTGACCAAGGCTGCAGCGTTCACCAAGGACATTTTAAAAAATGTATGAAATTCATATTAACAACTGTATTAATTGTTAAATAAGATATGTATAAGTCAGATCAGGTAATGCCAATAAATATAAGAGAAGACTTAGTTTGAACTGTTGTGCATGCATGGGGTACAGGTTTAATTCAAGTTTACCTATGATACCAGGTCTGGAGTAAAGAAAATCATTTAACTTTGCATTTCCCACTTCATAACATATATGTTCAGCAGTATATATAAGCACGAATACTATAGTAGTATGACATTATAGTTCTAAGAATGAGATGTGCTCCCGTCAAGAAAAGGACCTTCCTCCCATTGTCATCAAGGATACCTTGATGCTCAGTAGCGCAATGCCCTTTGCTTTTCTAACATTGAATCATTATACCACTACTTGCTTCAATATCATAAACTGAGCCTAAGGTTGAAATGAAAATCTGTCTAATGGAAATTAAACATTGAAAATAGCACCTATGTGAGTTAATAGTTAACTATTTTCTTATATATAATATCTAGAGTCAGTGTACGAAACCAACGAACGAATCAGGCATGGCCAAACAGATCAAAAGCTCACAGAGGTCCACTTACAGGAAATAAATCCTGTTAGAATAGCATAAAAAACATTAAAAAAGAACATTTTCATTTTATTATGAAAAGAAAATTGATCAGAACATGTAAGCAATTAAATTGTAAGCATCATGGCACAATACCTGGCAAACATAATTTATATATATATATATATATATATATATATATATATATATAAAAGGTTGGTCAAGTGTAATATAAGTAATGAAATCACAGTAACTTAAAGGGTGTCCATAAGGCTGAAATATATTAGTCTTCTGCATGTTCATATTTAAATTCAATGATTTACTGGTAAAATAATCCCATATGGTACGAAGAAAACCACTTTTCCCAGGGCAGTGAGAAAGAGAGGTCAAATTCACCACCAATCAGGTAAGTAAAATAGTCTGAGTACCTGCTGCTTCTTGGCCAGTCATTGCATCCACAACAAGCAAAACTTCTGTGGGATTTAATTCCCGTTTCACCTCTTTCAATTCATCCATCATTGTTTTGTCTATCTGATAAAAGTAAGAAAATAAAACAAACTCTAACTCGATAAATATTGTCAGCAGATGGCAAAAAATATATTCTAAAAACTCTCTCCAACTTTACAAAAGCAAAGGCATTGAACCTGAAGTCTTCCGGCCATATCCATTATGACCACATCCACATTCTTCTTTTTAGCCTCTATAAGACCTTGCCTAGCAATTTCTGCTGGTTTAACCTCAGTTCCCATTGTATAAACAGGTACATCCACCTGTTCCAAGGTTACAATGATTATGAGAATGAATTAAGCGATCTTGAACTTGAAAAGGACAAGAATGATGCAAAGAATCAAGTCAAATGCTGACTGTATAACTGCTCAAGCAAGATTGAAAAATTCATTCTTCAAGTAAAAATTCTCTTCCAAGAGTTTTAGAAGATGGTTCAAAAAGATGTTTTTATAACCTTATATAACACATCATCCACAGTAGTTCTGCTTCTTGGATACGTCGATATTGAATTTCAAGCAAATTACTCATTAGGGGAAAAAGAAGAATAAAGATTCACAGAAGTAAGATCAAGTATAATCTGGCTAGTTGGGGTTACAAAGGCATGGCCAGGGGCATATGACAAAAACTAGGTCAGTGCAGATTAATGACCTAAGTCAACTTAAGCAAAATAAATCTATAAGATTTGCATAATTCAGAAACATAGTGATTCCTAAAGGAAAATTTAATTCCACCTCTGAGTTAGCTGTCTGATCTGTAAAAACAGATTTATTAAAATTCAATTAATAAGGCCAACATCAATTCTATTTCCTTTGGCGAGGTGCTTTACACTGCTGATCATCAACATGCCATAGAGCTTGAGACTCTTTAAGGCATTCATCTTTGCAGTACATAATTATAGCATCAAAGTCTCCATATATATTTAGGGAATAAGATTGCGCATTGTCAAGTTCCCAAGTTAAAGAAGTTCTGACAATATCATATGGTCAAAGAAAAGTAATGTAAATCGACATGTTGAAATAAAAAGATATTTTGTGCATCAAGTATATTGTTCATTAAAGATACTTAGCAGAGGGCTCCAAAATATTGGTATAATTATTTAAAGTAGATTGCAATGATAGTATTGTCTTCTTTGGCAACTAGAAAAGATTGATACAAAAGAGGCCCAGAAGTAAAGCACCCTGTAGAATAAAAATGAAACATGTCAAGGACAACAAAGGTGGAAACCTGTTCTCCCAGAATAACAAGCTGGTCAATTGCAGCTGGTCGGTATACATCTCCAGCAATCAGCATACAATTCTTCCCCTGTGATCCATGCTATTTACATATCAAACAGAGGTCACAGAGACTAATATCCCGACTAACACATACATGAATGAGAACACAGATATGTATGTGTCTGTTTATCTGTTGAATGAGAACACAGATCACAGATGTGTATGTGTGTGTTTCTGTTCATTTTTGTATGTGTGTTTCTGTTCATTTTTGTGTGTGTGTTTTTTATCTGTTCACTTGTTTGTGTGTGTATGTCTTGGTACTCTAAATTAGTAAGAGAGAGAGATTCTTAAACAAAGGCACCTGTTTCTTAAGATACAAAGCTAACTTGGCACTAACAGTTGTCTTTCCAACACCTTGTAGACCTGCCAATAAAATTACAGTGGGGGCAGATTTGGAAAAAACCAATTCAGAAACCTCTCCACCCATCAATTTAACGAGCTCCTCACTTACAATCTGCATCAAACCAGTAATCAGATTAACATAGTTGCAGCACCGGTCAAAGTTCACTAATTCAAAGTTTCATAAAACAAACATACCTTATTATATTAAAGTGTTACACTTATCATTTTTACTGTTGGTGGTGGTGGTCTTCTTGTTGTTATCAGTTAGTTATGGGCACTCCAAAAAGGACTAAATGCACACATGGGAACACAATTTTGGGCGTACCGATTCATGGAATAACTGAATGGGTAGATATATATAGGAAGAAAATTAAAGGGTCATATAGGTAGTGGGCTAGTGGCCACTGAAGATATGAGATAGTGCATTGTGGTCAGAGAAACAATTTAAGTTCGCAACACTGGAAAATTGTATAGACTATGAGATTCAATGTTAGACATCAGTTGGATAAGAACAGGAAAAATAAAAATGAATGAAAAAAATCCAAGAGAGAAATAGCCCCAACTGAAGACCAATTACCAAAACGCCAACTAAGCTTTTTTACTAGAGATCAATAGCTTCATCGGTTAGGAAGACTGACGTGGTCATCCTACTGGTATTGCTAGGAGAAAATATATATCTATATCAAGAGGAAAAAAAATTCTGGTGTTTACTAGTAAATGTATGTTCAAAGATTAAAACATATTAAGGAAACAAGATTTTGTAGCCAGAGAAAAAATAGCACCAACTGAAGACCAATTACCAAAAAGCCAACTAAGCTTTTTTACTAGAGATCAATAACTTCATCGGTGAGGAAGACTGACGTGGTCATCCTACTGGTATTGCTAGGAGAAGATATATATATATATATATATATATATCAAGAGGAAAAAAAGTTTTTTTCTGGTGTTTACAAGTAAAGGTATGTTCAAAGACTAAAGCATATTAAGGAAACAGGATTTTGTAGCCAGACTAGGCACAAAAAGACTTTATCGAGTTTAGTGTCACAAGTAAAAGTTATATAGTGAACAGTAATCTACAGTATACAACTAAATTTGCTACCTCCTCATCCTAAGATTTGGTTACAGAGGCATAAAATTCCCAGCTATACAGATAGTAGATACTAGTTTTCCAAGGAAAGTAGCAGGAGCCATATGGTTCTTGTTTGATCAGCAATTTTTCTCAGTAAAAAAATGCATGGCAAAATAAAGACACGTTATTACTGTACAACTCCATGGATCACTTACAATACATCCTGCAGTGATGATCCGAAAGATTACACTAGGCAGAAAGCTTGCAAACATACCAAAGACCAGTGAAGATCTAGAGATAACAATATTTGAAGTCCATACATGGTTTCATGAGTTCCTACTCCCCTTGGATTAGCATGTGGAAGCTTCACCATTTTTAAAACCTTATCTTCACAAGATAAAATATATTCCATCCATTCCACAAAAGAGTCCCTTTTTTTTCTTACTCAATTTGCGAAATCCTAAAATCTAATTGATGTAAATTTATTTGATTTTGATTAATGCAATAGTTAGTGTTATAAACTACTTCAAAAGTATTACTTAGTACAAAAATATTATTTCAAAAATTAAAGTAAATTTACATCACAATTTCAATTTTAGGATTTCGCAAAATTAACCTGGATCAAAGCCAAACAGAACTCTTTTTGTGGAACGGAGAGATTATTTGAAATCTGAATTACAACTGGAATTGATTCTCTATAAAACGTGGTAAGCGAAGAAAGACACTTACTTTAACCAATTGTTGATCTGGCTTCACTCCTCGAATCAAGCCAACACCTACAGCTTGTTCGCTTACCGATTGAACAAACCTTCTCACAACAGGAAGGCTAACCTGGCAATAACATAGTAACTCACTATTATTTAATTGTGGACACAGCTTGTGATGAATGAACTTAATTTAAACCAACTTACATCTGCTTCTAAAAGAGCTCTCCTAATGTCTCTCATAGGTTCCACAATATTTTCTTTCGTCAAGACCTCTAAAGCATAAACAATTCACTTAAATGTCAGTTAGTCAGCATGAATGGCTTAAAGCACTTCCCAATTTTACTTATGCAAAAATTGAAGTGTCAATATGCCACATTCAGAATCAAGCCCTCAAAGATGAAAAGTTTGACACTTTCAAACCAATTTCTCCATCCACAAAATTTTGTGGAGTCCCATTTACTTTTATTATTTAGTTTTTGTTCCAGAAAAAAAAAATAAGTTTTGAAGGTAGCCTAAAATGACATTATGTCTCCTCAAGTTTACCATCTCAATTTCATTATAATTATATCACTACTAAACTAAACACTAAATTAAGGGGTGCTTGTAAATTTTGCAAATGGGTTTCTGTTTCTGAAACAGCTAATGATTAGAAAAGAACCTTCTCCTTTGAGTTTATTCCAAGCTGATTCCAGTCCACTGGTGAGCTGCCCGAACATTTCGGCTCTAACCACGCCGCGCATTTCTCTTCTAACAGTAATTACAGTATTGGAATTTACCAATCCCCATAGCTCTCTCTGTGTAAAAAAAAAATGGTATTACAAAAAATCAGTTGCTTGAGATGCTAAAGCATTAGTTAATGAGCGATTAGGTAACTAGTCTGTAAATAGAGTGTTTTACAGAGAAGGAATTTCTTGAACGTAAGGAGAGAGAGTGAGTTGAGTTGGTAAAAGAAGAGCAAATATTTGTTGATTTTCTCGGAAAGTTTGGATTGGCGTGGGTTTTAGTGTGTGAAACTGTGGAGATATGGCGGGAAGGAACGGTTGAGAAAGGTAGAGCTTCCATTTCAAGGATGGAGATGGAGATGGAGATGGAGATGGAGATGGAGAGGGAGATGTTGGTTGTTTGTTTTCTGGTTTTATCCTGGATTAAATGGTAGTTCTATCTGGTTGCTGGATTGCCATGTATCGCAAGAGTACCCTACTATCTTACCCTTTTAAACTGGAAACATTTGGACTTGAATTCAAGATTTATTTATTTATTATTTTAATCAACTTTTAAAATTATGATTTTTGAATAAATTAATGAGTAAAAATCCACACGCTATGTGTTACAAACAGAGAATATTAGGCAAAAAGCCATCGATTTTTATTTATTTGAAGAGTACATCTTTCTATTTGTAAAGCTACAAGAATGAACTAACTCTTTAACTAACATGTGTAAATTAAAATAGACCATTTACAATTTAGCCCTTGAATGTTGAACTTTGATGAGAAGACTCATCCTTAACATCCCCTGTGTTAAAAACAAATTGTAAACGCCCAACTTGAAAGTAAAATTGGAGTTTGTCACTAGGCAATGCTTTTGTAAAGAGACCAACAAGTTGTTGAGTAGTAGGTAAGTAGGTTGTAGTAATGATTCCTTACTTGAGTTTGTTTCTAACAATGTGACAGTCAATTTCAATATGCTTAGTCCTTTCATGAAAGACTAGATTAACAGCAATGTGAAGAGCAGATTTGTTATCACAAAAGAGCTTAACTGGAGTAAGATTAGAAACTTGAAGATCATGAAGAAGAGCAAGCTGCCATTGAATTTCACAGACGGTATTGGTCATAGATCGATATTCTGACTCAGCAGAAGACCTGAATTGTGTGGATTGTTTATTACACTTCCAAGATAAGAGATTGACCAAGCTGCACACAATAACCAGTAAGAGATTTTCTAGTTTCACCACATGCACCCCAATCAACATCACAATAGGCAGTGAGATTCAATGAATTGTTGGCAAGAAATAGAAGACCTTGGCCTGATGCAGATTTGAGATATCGAACTAATTTTAAAGCTGCAAACATGTGGGCAGGTAAAGGATTATGCATAAATTGACTAAAGATGTGCACATCATATGTAATGTATGGTCTAGTGATAGTAAGATAGATTAGCCGCCCAACCAAATCTCTTATAAGAACTGCAATCAGAGAGAACTGAGTCTTTAGTTTTGCTGAGATTATGATTTTGTTCAATAAGAACTTTGGAAGGCTTTGCTCCTAGCAAACCAGCATCTATGATAATATCCTAGGCATATTTGCGTTGGCTGATGTAAATACCAAAAAAGGAGTAAGCAATTTTTAAGCCAATAAAGTATTTCAACAAACCCTAGTCTTTGAGCAAAAACTGAGAACTGAGATAAGTTTTGACTTTATCAAGCATAAACTGATGTGTACCAGTAAGCACAATATCATACACTAGTAAAATTGTAAAGGCGCCATTAGACCGATAAGTAAACAGAGAAGAATCATTGTAAGATTGAAAAAAGCAATAATGTAGAAGAGCTGCGGTTAATTTAGAAAACCACCGTCTAGGTGCCTGCTTAAGATTTCTTAACTTTGCATACCAATGGAGAAGCACAGCAGGAGTGAGAAGACTTAAAACCTGGAGGCAATGTCATGTAAATCTCCTCATCCAAATCACCAGTTGTAATATCAATTTGAAACAATTTCCAACCTTTAATAGCAACTAAAGCCAACAAAGTTCTGACAGTTGTCATTTTGACAACATGGGCAAATGTTTCAAAATAGTCCATTCCAAGTGCCTGAGTGAACCCTTTAGCTACTAATCTAGCTTTACATCTATCAATGGTACCATCTGAGTTATATTTGATTTTGTAAATCCACCTACATCCAACATATTTTTTCCCGCAGGTAAAATTGTTAATTCCCAAGTATAGTTCCTTTCTAAAGCATTTTATTTCAGTTTGGATAGCTTGACACCATTCGGAAGATTTAACAGCTTGAGAATAGGAAGAAGGTTCAGAAGTAACAGAAGTGGCATCAAGAAACTTATGATAGGATAGAGAAATCTGACAATAAGAAAGAGAATCACTAAGAGGATATGAACAAGTAGAAGTAATGGAAGAATGAACTTTATAAGAAATATCATAGTCTTTGAACCAAACAGGTTGTTTCCTTTGGCGGGATGGTCTAACAGAAGTAGTAAAAGAAGGAACACAACAAGTAGGAGAAGAGGAAACAGTAGGCTCAAGAACATGAGAAGATGGGACAAGCATTTTGTATATCAATATGAATTAATTCATCTTATGTGTAAAAAAGGAAATATAGATTGTGAAGACTTTGAACAGGAAGACATAAAAGGGAATTGATCTTCATAAAACACTTTCTTGGCTCTAGATCACACACTTTGTATCCCTTTTTACCATAAGGATAGCCTATGAAACAACATTAACAACTCAAGGAGAAAATGTGCATCTGTAATGCGAAGAAGTAGAGACATAACACAAGCAACCAAACACTTTAAGATGAGAATAAGTAGGAAGATGACTCAATAAAATCTCATAAGGAGTTTTATTCTGAAGAACAGAATTTGGCATTCAATTAATGAGATAGGTAGCAGTCAAAATACAATCTCCCCAATAACAAAGATCGGAACATGAGAATGAAACATTAAAGACCTTGCAACATCTAACAAGTGCCTATATTTGCGTTATACCACTCTATTTTGTTGAGGAGTATTAGTACAACTAGTTTCATGAATGATACCAAGAGACTTTACAAAAGTCTGAAAAGAAGTTTCAAAAAATTCTGAACCATTGTCAGACCTGATATGTTTAATGGAAACAGCAAACTGAGTTTGGAACATATGCAACAAAAGTTTGGAAGAAAGATAAAGCCTGAGATTTGTATTGCATCAAGCAAGTCCAAGTACATCTTCTATAATCATCAACAATTGTTAAGAAATATACACAATTATCATCTGTCTTGTACCTACCCCAAATATCAAAATGAACAAACTCAAATGGTTTATGAGTTACAATAACACTACGAGGAAAAGGATGTCTAGCTTGTTTAGCTTTATGGCAAACAGTACAATGAAAATTGGGAAATTTAGTACTACAAGGAATAGATGATATATGTTGCATAGATAATTGTGAAAGATGTCCCATTCTGGAATGCCAGAGATCTGTTGCAGTTGATACAAAAAGTGAAGAAGAGATACTTGAAGATGAAGAAACATGATTTGTATTTGGCAAGAAAAGCTCGTACAAATTATCAGTAAGCTTACCAATCACCTTCGTGTTTTTCAAGACAGAGTCCTGTAAGACACATAGATTGGATTGAAAAATGACATTACATGCATAATCTTTTGTGAGTTTAGCAATAGAGACAAGATTGAATTGAAAGGATGGGACAAATAGAACATCATACAGAATTATATCATTAGAAAGAACAACAAAACAAACCCAAATTTGATGAGATTATAAGAGAATTTGATTCCCATTTGGCAAAAGAATTGAAGAATTAATAGCATGATTGTGTAAATATGACATTAAACAGATAAAATGATTTGTAACACCAGAATCAAGAATCCAAGTGTTTTTGCCAACAAAACTTGATAAACACATGCTACTAGGAAAAGTCATTAAAGAAGTAGCAATTATACCTGCCAAATGATGAGAAGAAACTGCAGAGGCAATAGGAGCATGATTGGATTGCATCAAAGTCATCAAATGCTGCAGTTGAGCAGGAGTAAAAGATATATTTTCAAATGTAAAGGCTATAGAAGAATCTTGGCATTGCAATGGATTATGCATCTGAAAAACCCTTGACTGTTGAGAAATATTTCCACTTCTAGAATTTGTACCAAGGTATTGCTGAGAATTATGCATTGAAGGAGTACCAGAACAAACACTTTGTGCATCAGTCATAGAGGATTCCACAAGATTGGCACGACTCTGAGCCTTAAACTTAAAACCAGTAGAAATAAAAAAATTATGAGGCTGAGCCAGAGATTGATTATCAGGATGCATTTTATGTTATGGAGGATAACCATGTAGCTTGAAGCATTTATCCTTAACATGTCCTTCTTCATGACAGTAATGACACACAATAGTAGATTTTTTCTTGAAAGACTTATGACCTTTGGTTGCTTCAAAAAATTTTTTAACTGCTAATGCAAGAGTCTCAGAAACAGATGATCCTGGTGTAATCAAAATAGCACATTCCCTCTGTTTTTCTTCTTGCAATAACAGAGCATAAGCCTGTTCAACTGTTGGAGAATTGGCCATGAGCAGAATTTGCCCCCTTACATTTGTATATGTATCATTGAGCCCCATCAAAAATTGCGTCAATATTTCATTCTGAATATTTTGTTCCTGAAGTGTAGCAGATCCACAACTACAGACACAAGTACACTTAGGTACTCCAATCAAATTCTGAAATTCTTCCCTCAAGACTTTGAACTTAGTATAATAACCCGTAATAGACAAATTTCCTTGAGTAAGATCTCATATATCTTTCTTTAACTGAAACAACTTTGGTCAATTAGTCTGAGTGAATCTAGTTTATAGATCAGTCCAAATCTCTCGAGCAGTTGATGAATGTACCACACTAGAAGTTATCTCAGGTGTTAAGGAATTAAGTAACCTTGAAATTACCATATCATTACATCTATCCCAGTGCATCAGATATGCAGAACCAGAACTATGTTTAGGATAGGTACCATTTATCATTCCTAGTTTGAGTTTAGCTGAAAAAGCTAAAGTCATAGATTGTTTCCATTGAGAGTAATTAGCACCATTCAATGATTGAGAAACCAGAATCAAACCCGGATGATCAGAAGGTTGCAAGTAAAGTGAATGACAAGCATCAAGTTGCAACAGTAACAGATGCAGCAGGAGCCATGAAACCAAATTGAGTGAAGCAATTTGACGAACAATTGATGTGCAAATAAGCAGATCAACACAAAGAAAAATCACCAAATCTTCAAACTAACACAAGATTCTGAGCTAATTTAATTACAGAATTTAATCACAGAAAAATCAAAATTCTAATTATAGAATTAAGAAAATTACAGATGAAGATACAAGATTTGGATGAGACGAAGAATTTGTACGGAAGAAATGTGATCTTGCAAAAAAAATGAAGATGGAGATCTAAATACAATTAAATTAACTTTGATACCATGTTAAAAACAGATAATATTGGGCAAAAAGTAATTTATTCTTATTTACTTGGAGAGTACATCACATCTTTCTATTTATAAAGCTACAAGAATGAACTAACTCTCTAACTAACATGTGTTTAAATTAAAATTGACTATTTACAATTTAGTCCTTGAATGCTGAGCTTTGATGAGAAGACTCATCCTCAACCGTATGTTATTCAGCTGGACAAGCCGGGGAAGAAAGTTCAAAGTGAACGGTTCATTTAAATAGTGTTATATATATATATATATATATATATATATATATATATATATATATAGAGAATAACTTACTGTCTTTATCACCTTCTGAACAATATTTTTCATAACATGTCTGTCATCACCTTCTATATACAGAGTACAATATTTTAAATATGTTACAATATTCATCATTATAAAAAAAACTGAGTTCAGTAATTTTATCATTTCCCTTGATATATATACTAATCAAAGAAATATCTCAAGGGATGAAAATTTCAATATGAATTATATTAGTAACAAGTTTTCGTCACAATACAAGATACCTGTACAACTTATCAGCAACACTTTCTTGCAGTATATGTAACTACAATGTTGTCATAATCTAGTAATGCTTCATTTAACTACAACCTAAACAAGAAAGAGAAAATAGTAGTTAGATCAACTGTACTGCCCTTCAACATCCCATGTTTGCACAAGGTGTATCTGATCAAACATAGAATCTATGAAGAAATAACACAGAAGATTCGATCTCCTCCCCATTTGTGTGATATTAGAACATGTCGCCAATAAATACCATTTGTAACAATTGCCCATTACATCAAGCCACCAATTGCTACAACTGAATCGGTTCCAGAAACATATTCATCTTCGACAAGTGGAATTGTCTTCCACACTTCCATATTCATGGGTAGGTTCCCTTTCCCTACAAGTTGTAAGGAAATTCAAATATAAGCATTATGTGATTTCACATTACCATATACATCAATAAGGAAATAAAATATCACCTTTAACAGCACAATCCTTTTTTGTACAAATGGCAGCATAATGAGAACCAGCCAATTCCCAGAGTTTAAATTGCCAATCACTTGCACTATTGGTGGGATCCTCCAAGGACTCGACAACTATCTCAGAACCCTGACAGCATGCCTGAGCTATAAGTGGGCGAAACATGACAGGATATTGAGTGAAGTTATTTGAGTTGAATTGCTAGACGTACTTCACAATAACATTTTGCAAATTAGGGATACATAACTGGAAGCACATATATAAATAAAGCAGTTTAACGCATTCAAATTTCAAGAAATGAATATTAATCTAGGATCCTACCATAGCATCGCAATAATATGGCCAAGGATGGCCAATCAATAGGTCATCAAATAGAAGATAGCCAAAGTTAGCTTTAAATAATGTCATATGGATCCACTTGTCAGATTATAACAATAATTAGGACATACTGTAGGAAATGTTAACATAAAATGTTTTGACCTTAATAAGTAAAACTATCATCTCAAGTTCATATAAGTAATGAAATGATGGGCTTGCAAGGATCTTACTTGATATTGCACCAGTGACCAGCCTCACCTGCTTTCTTGCCCAATTTTTTACATTGCTTACCAGCTCTAGGCACTGTTCAATTTGGCATTACTTTACAGTAGGAACTTTTTAAAGTTTTGATAAGTTACTTTGTTGGAAAACATCCACTAGGTGACCTAATCCACGTATTGAACATTTTTCATATTCTACTAACCGAGAGGAGGAATATTACCCAACACTCAAAGCTATATGTAAGAAGCAGAATTTCAATCTCAGCATACCAATACTCGAAATTAAATGTAAATAATTTCTGAAAAGAATTCGTGTTTTTCATCATATACCTCAGATTTTGAATTCATAGAAGGAAGATAGCTTCCTTTAGTAGCAGCCGTAGACCGGATAGTAAAGGTTTTGAAAGGTGCACCAGAAAAGCCCCTTCCCAATGCTTTAACATATGCCTCCTGAAACTGTTTTTCCTTTATAGACAAAAGAAGAACTCTATCATAAAGTGTCAATTCCATATATCATCTAATAATTATTCATAACCCTACTAATCTTTATTCATTCGGCATACCAAATATTTGTATATATATACGTGTGTGTGTGTGTGTGTCCACAAGATTTATCATAAATATAATTTTATGGAGACAAACTGACAAAAAAAACACACACACACATACAACATAATCACAAAAGCATGACAATCCCGAAAGACACAGTAAAGGTTTCGAGTCCATAAAACATTTTATGCACATATTTTCACAAGGAACGAATAATAAAAAATAATTTTAATAGGAAAAGAGAAGGAATGAGAGTATATACACATACAATAACCTTTCCCTTGCAGGATTATAAATATAAATAATATCTAAAGTATCTCTTCATCTCACAAATGTGAAGGAAATTTTATTTCTATTTTTATCTTCGAAACACTACTTTTGGAATCTCACATTTTGTCACTTCCTTCAAATTCATATCATTAACTTTATGGAAAAATAGGAAAAGCAGGTTGTTGGGTTTCTAAATATTGGAATTATTTCTTAATTACGATGCACTTAATGTGCATGGCTTTTATTTTTGGTGGTTTTCCGTGCATGACTCTTGGTATTTTCAAGTTTGGCTGAGTCTTCAAGAAGATTCAAATCCTTATAACCGAGACTATGTCAAAATCAAAATTCTCCTTTTCAGGTTTGTTTTCATTAACTTTTCCTCTTGTGATTTAGATAATTTTGTAAACTCTGTTTGGTGATAAAAATAGGTAAAGCCATGTATTCTTGTTTTCTTTTGTTAATTTCTGCATTGCTTTTCTATGGACACATGGAAATCAAGTTTGGTTTTCTCTAGGCTTCAAGTTTGGAGGCTTTCATGTATTTTTGCAAACTATAATGCTAAACTTTCTTTAAAAAATTGAGAATAATAAGCCCAAGGTTTGTTGGCGAAGAAAATAGCCACACAGAATATGGCTAATTATTCTGGAAAGCTAGCTGACCTTGAGTGTCCATAATTTTATAAACTCTTGGTGCTGAAGCTCTGGGTCTAGAATAGAATTTATTAATTGCACCTCATGTTGAGAAAAGTATCGTCGAGCAAACGACAAGATATTGTGTTTTATCTTCCGTTGCTTTTCTTCTACATCAATGCCAATCTATAGGAAGAAATATAACTATGATCAGTTTAAACTTTAAACTAAGTTACATAAGAATTGGCAGCAGCAAAAACCTAATGTCCTTTTCTTTTTGATAAGTAAAAATAATAATAAAGCTATATGTCAATTTAGTTACAAGATCAGCTATAAATATGCAATCCCTTCCTTCCAAAATATAAGAGCAACTTACCGAAAATGTAACTAAGGAGATAGCTTATTCTCTTGAGAAATGAGACACTTGTACATTTATACCTTCAAAAGTCATTTTGTTCATATGTTATGGAATGAAACTAAAAGTCATTTTGCTCTTATATTTTGGGACAAAGGGGGTATATTATATGTATAACAATGAGAATGATAAAGTCACTAACTGGATAGTCCATAGTCACTCCACATGCAACCAAAGATGCAGTGTGTGAAATGTTGAAATGCAGTTGTGGTGGGTGCCAACCATCGCTCTGTAGCCACTCTACCTATCAACATGTTTCAAAATAAGGTTTAAATTGTAACAACTTCAGAAACATGGAAACGTAAACAGCTAAGGTAAAAGAAAAAGTAAACTAACCTCAGGTTTCCCGTGGGTGTTTTTACTAAACTTCAAAGATCTTGGATCAACATGGTTTATCTGATCTAGAAATAAATAATATTGTTTAATCTATCAATATCTTCTCTGTAAAAAAATCTTAAACAATAACAAAACAAGTAAGCAATCAAATAAAAGATTTATGTTGGAATGCTTCAGCAGATTATGACAATTCAATATAAAATTGAATACAAAAAAAAAACTTCCATCTCATAACATCATGCCATTTTTTATTTTATTTTTACTTTTGCTCTCCCTCTCTCTCTCTCTCTCTTCCTATTTCTTTCTTTCTTCCTTCCCATATGACTTCCAATCTCCAGCTGGTATTGTAAAACCCCAACTTTTATAAATAAAGATTATATTTTTTCGAAATATATTTTTGAATATTATGGTGTGGATATGATACAATGTTATAGTTGTGGGTATTATTTACAAATTTTGCAAAGTAAGCAAATGATTATATAATATTCGATTGGTCGGGGAATATTCGTTTTAACAGGGAATATTCGTACGACGGCACAATCATTGATGGACCCCACAACGGAGGAATTGTGTAGTAAGAAAACGATAAAATTATCTTTTATAAAAATAACGGTAAAAGTGTTACTGCTTAAAACCGCTGAACTACCCTTAGTAAAAGTAAATGCGATGTCGTGTACGGTTATTGATACTTACGTGAGAAGTCACTCGCTTATACTCAATTATTACTACAATGATTCTTTGCATCATATATCTCTCATATTATTGATTCAATTATTGTCACAAGATCATCTTATTCATATTATTATTTACAATATTGACAATGTCTGTAAGTTCTCACAAGGAGAGGTTTGGTCACTTAATCATGCTACCAATAAGGAGAAATCCTTATCTAAAGCCCCTCTTTCCGGGAACGATCCGTTGTTAAATATTGTGAGTTATAATATTAATGATGAATAAGTTCGTGTTGATTAAAGATGAATTTGATAGTTCCATTGTGTTGGGATTATTAGTGTTAGTGAAAATCGACATCTATTCCGATGATAATTGATGTCTGGGGTTATATTGATAAATCGGATAATTTATCGGATAAATGAGTAATTAATTGCTACTAATTCACATGCTTATATAACTATTTGTTCACATGTGTGTACTATTGAATCACATTCATGTACTATTAGGGGAGTTGGTGCAAGATTGATAATACTTGCATGACTAAGTTAAAAATTGAGGTACTATATTGTAATTCGTATTTTTCACATGATTATACTATTGATTCACATGATTGATTCATTCATTATTTACTATTAGGGGAGTTGTGCAAGTTTGATAATACTTGCAGGACTAAATTAAAAATAAAGGAAAAGAGGAAGGTATTATAATCAGTAATATTCTCGAGCCCCAAAACGCGTAATTATCGAAACTATATTTTCCTATAAATAGAAGCTCATTTCTTCATTATTCTTCACCAATTCACTCAAGCTATAGAGCATTTATTATAGAGAAAAGTATAGAGAAAGAAGAAGAAGAAAGTCTCTTTACCTCACTACTCCAAAGATCCAGCTTTTTCTAAGGTAAGGGGTATTATTTCTTTCTTATTCATGAAGAGAACTTCTGTTATTCCATTCTTTATTATTCTGTTGGAATAACATGTATACGCCGGCTACCCTATACTTGGTGAAATTCTTCTGTTATTCCATTCTTTATCATTATGTTGGAATAACTCCCATACATGCCCAAGCACCGCATACATGGGAAATTCTTTCATTATTCCATTCTTTATTATTCTATTGGAACATCATGTATGCATACGCTTACGCACGACCGATTTCGTTCTTTATTATTCTGTTGGAACATCATCCTGTCTGTGCGGTTTACGCATAACCTGGTTCCGTTCTTTATTATTCTGTTAGAACATCGCATGCCTGGTGATTTCTTTTGTTATTCCATTCGTTATTATACTCAGTTGGTTAAAGTTTTGATTTCTATACTCCATGAAATTAGTGGATTATCCTCGATATTTGCGCTTCATCCAAAGATCTTTTCATGAAAATATTCTTCTCGAGCATTCTTGAATTTTACTCACAAAGTATCATGCCGACAATTTGGACGTTATTGATTCTCGTATAAAATAATTTTGAACTTGTTTTATCAATTCTTATATCATTGTAATCATCCTCATGTTTATATTTTGTTGAAAGTCATCCGTGGCTTTGTAGTGCGTAGATGGACTTGGTATGATTATGACCGAGGATTATTCGGTATAATCATAACCGTAATGTTACAAATGATGTGGTAAAAGTCATCATCGCCCAGTAGTGCATCGATGGATGATTGTTGACATGATCACGACCATTAATGAATACACAAATATCCTTGGCCCGTAGTCATGGATAATTTGTGATTGTGATACTAAAGAATATCCTCGCCAGTAGCGGGGTGATTCGATGATGTAGATTATTTATTAAGTTTGAGTCTCAAATGATAAAAGTGATGAAAACCTTTTAAATCATAGAAGATAGTAGATTTTATTCTCTACTTGACTCTTTTTTAATGGATTGCTTGTTCATTGCCGCAGCTAAACTTGATGTCTATTGTATTTTATCGCTTTTAACATTGTTGAAGGTTAATGAAATTTATTCTGCATTATCTTAGTCATAATATTTCTTACTGGGCTAGTTGAGTTCACCCTTTGTTTCACTGTCCTCTTCAAGAAATGAGAATATAGCTGGGACAAGTCGGGGAACGGAGTGATGGTCCAGATAGATGGCTATAGTAGTCCTCACTATTATGTAAAATAGTGTGATAATAATTATAATAAGGACTTTATTTGAGTTTGTATACTCTCTACGAGACATTATCCGTGTTAAAACTCTCAGCTACGTTTTGTCGTACTGTATCAAAGAAGTTTGTATTTAAATTTTGTACCATGTATTTGGCGACTCAAGATGGGTGATGTATACCTGTTTTGGGGGCGTCACAGGTATGATAATCATTTAGTCACTCTTCTCATAAAGAATTAGTCCTAAAATGTTTTTTGTAAACACGTAGATGCTCTTTAGCATATTATTGGATTTCTTTAAATAATCAAATTTTTATGTGCAAGTGTAACAGTACTCAATCATATGCAGTTTTCCAAGATCACCAAAATGACTAGAAATTTCAGTATGATTACTTTAACAGTATATCATAGTTGTCACGGCGCCACAGGCATGCGCACCTGGCAAGAAGACATCGCCAAGACGCCATGGCGATATGCCAAGACACCTAGGCGATAAAGCACCCCCATATGGTGTCCATATGGCGACAAGTTGTTAACAATATATAATTTATATATTATTTGTTTTACTTCAAAAGCATATTCGACAAAAAAATTTATATATATTAAAACTCAAAACATAATAATTAACATTGTAATACAATTAAAAACACAATTTTATGAATACTTCACAATTAAAATTCAAAAATAAAACACTTGACATTAAAAACTAGTAGACCAAGTTAACAAACACGTAGAATAAAGGATCAACCAAGTCAACAATCATCACATATTACAAGTTTAATAAATAATAAAAATTACACAATATAGCTAGTCCATAGTTATGATGAGTCATGGGTACAAAATGACTAAATTGGCTTAACTTTCGGCGTCCAAGGCGTTGCTTTGTTCTTCTCTAGTGCCGGGTTATTCTCTAGCGCTAGGACACCTAGTTGTCGCCTATACGACGCCATGACATCTATGCAGCTTATATAAATTCTTTTGAAAAATCTCAATCGTCTTTCACCGGTCTCAATTAACATAACCAAATAGGAATTTTTAGACCATGTCAGAGGTCAGTATTTTTGCGCAGATTTATTGAAAAAAGCATGAGCCAGAATTACTTACATTTGCACTGCTAGTCCTCTTCTAACAGATATAAATAAGTAACAAAAGTACAAAATTCAAGAAAGAACAAGCAAAAAATAGTCATACATCTTGCGATAGTAGTGCGAACCAAAGCACGGGCTAGCAGAGCTCCTTTTCTCAATTCATCACTGCACATGCTAAAAACATGTTCTCTCTCACATGGTGATATAAGTTCTAAGTATTGGTTTAGGAGTCGTTCACTCTTCACTTCATTGGGTAAGACGTACCAGAGATGGGTTTCCCTACACGTCAAAAGCTTTTCTATATTAGAGTATTACACAAACAACAGTTTGTCTGGAATTGGAACTTCATAGTGACAAGAAATAAAATGGATTTTGTAGCTGAAAGAATGAACACGTGATAAGCTACATAGTAGTTGAAGTGCAAAACAACATCATACCTTCTAGATGGAAGTTGCAATGGGACCAGAGAAGGTGAAGAACTAAAGAACTTTGTATCAAAGCACTGTATCCTCATTGCGAAGCTCACTCCTCGCAAATATGACAACATGAATTCTTAGGATTGTTCTAAACCATTCAAACAATGCTGAAATATGTGATCCGCTCATACCAAAAAAATGTCAGTGTCACTCTCAATAAACAATGTGTTAAATGAAATAAAACAACATTTTGCTAGTCACTAAAGCTATGTTTGGCAACTAAGTCTTGGAATTAGAATTGGGCGCCAAATTTTAAGTAACATTTAACTCA
Source organism: Panax quinquefolius (assembly GCA_020205615.1). Lineage (NCBI taxonomy): Eukaryota > Viridiplantae > Streptophyta > Magnoliopsida > Apiales > Araliaceae > Panax > Panax quinquefolius. Next base: position 30,750,823 of record CM035161.1, read on the forward strand.
ATGGTACTCCCAACTCCAATTCCAAAGCTTGGAAGAGTTGCCAAATATAACCTTAATGGTATATCAAATTAAACTTGGTATTTCGATAAACCACATAATAGTCTTTTCGAACTACCTAAAAAATTAAATTAAACCACACAATCTTATTCTAACAACTAGTTTTGTTTTGACCCACCAAAAAATTGTTTTTTTTCCGTCCAACCTTTCTGTCAATTATTATAATTTCATGAAAAAAGATAGCTACATTTTTTTTTAATGAATAACCTCGAGAAGCAAAGCTAGTGCTGGATAAACTAAGGTTTTAGAGTGTATAAAATTTTAGATTACTGTTGCTATTTGTAACAGGCAAAATAAAAATATATTTTTTCAACGCATTTTACACTGCCCTATGCTCAAAAATCGAGTGTATAGAGCGTCGTACCTGGAGGAGCCGTTGGAGGGTGTGGGAAGCAGAGCTGTTTCGAATGCGAGACGAACAATAATTCGATCCCCTCTTTAGTAACGGTTGATTATTATCGAGGAAATCGAAACAAGATACACGATGTCGTTGGAAAGTCCGACAGAACAGAACCCACCCGACTCACGCCGGTGAGTCAATCCTTTTGTTCATCAATACTGTTGAATACATGTATCTGACAAATATAATGGAGTATATTATTTGAGAGGACGTTTTTTTTAAAGTAAATGGTTAATGATCTTTAAATAATATTATATTGAATATTTTAATAATAATTTATAATATAATTAATAGTATGAGATTTGTTTAATTAATATTATGGTTTTTTTCACCAACCTTTCAATCAATTTTTATCGATTTCATGAAAAAGATGGCTACCTAACCGTACCAAAATTGAAACCGCCCAAATCTTAATATCGATAAACTAAGGTTTTAGAGCGTATAAAAATCGAGATTACTGTTGCTTGATAACAGGCAAAAAAAAATTATTATTTTTATTATTTTTATTATTATTTTATTATTATAATCATTATTTTATTATTATTATTATTTTTATTTTTATTATTATAATCTTTATTTTATTATTATTTTTATTATTATAATCATTATTTATTATTATTATTAATAAATTATTAATATAAAAAATTAGAAAAGTCCGACAGAACAGAACCCACCCGACTCACGCCGGTGATTTTACCAAACCATAAAATCAATAAACCGAAATACATGTATCAAAAAATCGGAATATATTATTTGAGACGTTTTTTTAAAAGTAAATGGTTAATGATCTTTTTTTATACCGAATATTTTAATAATAATTTTAATCCGATTAATCGAAAAAGATTTGTTTAATGAACACCCTAGTCGACACATCTTTTGAACTCAAAATTTTAATACCCAAACCCCCTAGCAATTAGCATCACCCTTTTTAATATCAAAATTTTGAAACTATTCAGCAAGAATTATATTCATTCTGAAAAATAGTCTCATAAAATTTTAAAATTTAAAATTAATATAAATTTATCTGACATGATTGATGAATTGTTAATTTCAATATTCACTAATTAAAATATTTAAACCTATTACTAAATTTAAAATTATTAGTTCAAAAATTAAAATAAGTTTACATTATAATTTAAATAGGCTCAAAATTAAATAAAACTCTTTTTTAGAGTTGAGAGAGTAATGTTTTATTTGTTTGCTTGTGTTTATAACGGCGGAAGTTATAATATTTGAGACCACACATCTGAAGTTAACTTGAAAACCAATGGCCTGACTCATGGTTCAATTTTATTTTTTGAGAAGAAAAAATATAGTTCATTTAAGCAACCATTTTAATACTACCCAAAAAAGAGAAAACATTTTAATACAATCAGCTGATTAATGTAGTTACAAGTTTGGTTAATTAATAATATTGGTCACTGGAAAAATAAAAATAAAAGGACAACAGGCCAGGCCAGCTATTTGAATGAATCCAGATGCAGGAAATAATTATCCGTCGTTCATGTAGATTTATTTTATTTATAGAAATGGAGTAACATGTTCTAAATTACAAAAATAATCCAAATGATGAACGCCAATGTTAATATGAACAACCAAATGAGGATGATGCCTAAGATGATGAATGAATCATAAACAAAATATTAAAACCACAATGCACTCTCTACAACCCCTGCCATCCTTCTTCCTAAATTTTACAACTGTACGTAGTACCAATCACCGCCAGGCTTCAACCCGCTCCGTTCTTGAATTTAAATGGCTAACGATGGTGCTCTTCTCCCCTGCTGCTACGCAAACCATCCTGGACGCTATCTTGACACTCGACTGACCATATCTGGTCTTAAACATGTTCAGTTGAGCCCCTCCAGTTGATCTATTGGTATCAACTTGTTTTGGACATTCATCAGCCAAATGGTCCTTTCCAGCTGGAAGTATATTCTCAATACAAGTGAGAAAACCCCCGTGAGTTGAGTGTTTAGGGGTTTCTAGGAGGGGTTCATTGTGTAGGAATACTTTCTCCTCTTCATTCATCTCATTTACCTCCTCACTCACAGGCTGTGAAGACCTGCTGCGTCCATTTTCATCAGAAGGCTCTAAGTGGGGTGCAGGACCTGTTTCTTCTACACACTCTTCTCTCTCTCTCTGTGTCTTCACAATTAGCGTCTTAAGAAAATTCATCACTTGGACTGCATACATCAGTGCTGTCAAAGGATCTGCCATCTGCAATAAGCATCAATTGTTAACCCTTTCATGCACCTAGCACTAGAGGGACAACATAATCAAACCAAAATCTAAGTGGAAAAGAACTTAATATGACGATGCCTTTATGTGAAAGGAGCTAGATAGGTTCACGCAGGCTGCAATCTCTCGAGTTGGTCGTAACAAAGAGAAAACAAAAATACTGATTTTTTTATACATCTAAACTTTACATATCTAATCTTCACATGCATATATACTTTTTGGTAATGCATAACAAATTTGGCTATTAGCATTAGCTGTTTCTTCTCAAGCTTTTCAAAATATTTCTCCAGATTCATCACCGTTTTTTGTTGTTAGGTTTTGCTTTATTTACTTCTCCGCCAGAGTGAATTCGCTTGGTGTGAAAACAAAAATAAAAAAGAGAAACGAAAATTATGCTTCTTTTAACCATAACAAGTTATCTGCTCACCTGAGTCATGTTTGGTGCAAACACCATAGCTACATTTCGTGCATTCATTTTGTTAAAATTTTCAAATTGAGCAACATCAGCCATCAGGTTAATAGCCCAGTCAAGTAAAGCAGCTTCTGTTGATGGAAGGAGCCTCACAAGCTGAGCACACTCCTCTTCTGACTGTGCCTGCATTACCTGCTCTGGTGAGAGAGAGTCCAATACCCCATTTGGAAGCTCCCTAAACCAAGCCTACAGAAAAACACCAACATTTCCAAGTTGATTAGAGTTTCAAACAAACTGCTACATCACAATACAACATAATGATGGAAAAGGAATCAGTTTTAATTGATAATTCTCTTCAATCTTTTGCAAAAGCAGTTGTAACCAAGTCTGAGGAGAGTTCCATCTCAATCATACTTGTCTAAAATTCAAGTTGATCAAACAAGGAACACAATTAGTTACCAATGTATAATAGACTTGCCTTAGGCGTACCCTTTTTCATGAATCCAAACCATCCAAAACTTCTAATCTTCTCAAAAAATAGAACATATACAAACATGCCTAATGCAATTTTGCAATTTGGTGAGCAAGACCAAAATTACAGTCTGTAATTTGCAATTGCTTTTTAGGCACTCCTCGAACTGGTACTTAATCAAGACAGCTTTCTTGGCGTTATTACAAATTGGCCAAAAAGTAAAAGGAATTTCTTGGTGTTCTTCTTTTGCATAATGGGCTGCCTGGTGAAGTAGTAACTCCATAGAGCAGACAGCTTTCTACTTTTGTAGAAGTTGAAGCTTGAAAACATTAGAAACTAGTGACAGTAATAACTGAATGCTTTCACGTGGAAACAAACTTCTTGACCCTATAGTCTATAAAAAGCACTTGATGAGAAATAAAAATAAAAGGATCGGTCACGTTATGCTTTAATTTGCAAATAACTACCTTGATTAGACCTGCTAAGCAGTGTACATCAATGTTTTCTGGAACAACACCCTTGTTTAGTTCTTCCCTAATATACTCTTCTTGGCCATTTTCACCATTAATTCTGAAAATTCCTTCGGCCTGCACTTGCAAGTTGGAGTCAAAAACACTGAACCAGTCAGTACTACACAGATAGATTTCAGTTGACTATGCCTCGGCACTTTAGCAGTAACTGCTTGGAAGGCAACTTTTGTATCAATATAGATGATAGAGATAGAGTCAGAGAGAGTTGCACAACACACCTGCAGGCCTCCTTGCAAATACAAATGTCTTTGCATCATCAGAAGTATTGTAGGTACACTGTTCCCTCTGGAGTCGAATGAAAGCTGCATTGACTCGGTTGAAACTCCGAAAACACTTGTGCTGTAGAAAAGCAGCAATAAAGTCATTTTTGTAAACTTGGTCATGGTTTATGTCAAAAGAACACCAAGTTCCTGATATAACGGAGTGAGTATAAAGGATGGAACTTTGGGCTCCTAAGATACAAACAAAGTAATAAACATGCAACTAAATCTTATGTACATATGGTTTCATGCCTAATACAAAACAGTGAAATGAGTTGCATAGTAATGAATGGGCTTGATTAAATGCTTATATATGTGCTTTTATGTGCGATCACACTTCAGATGATCTCATTTAGTCCACTCCTTGTTTTTCTATCATCACTAGAATGAGCACTACAGTAGTTGACTCATATATTATCTTCTAATGTTACTGGCTTAGTGCAGTACAATTTCATAGAAACTGTTGCGAATTTTCCTAATACTTATGTAGCTCAACCTTGAATGAAGGTAAAATACATAACACCCCCCCCCCCCCCCCTCTTGTTTTTTTACCATTGGTTGGAATTTCTTTAAGAATCTGATACGATGAGATATCTGTTTTCAATAAATTGAATTAAATGACAATATACAAATGGTTGTCAAACAAGAATTTCATGAGACCAAATGCAAATGCCCAAAGAAGAAGGAGACGGTCATCTTACATATAAAAATATTGAAACCAAAAAGAGGAAATACAAAATATTACCTTCAGAAGCAAACCAAGACACAAAAACACACAAATTTCAACATAGACATATATAAATACAAAACCCATAATCTGAAACACATAGAAGTGGTAAAACAAACTAAATAAAATATTCTAATTAAAAAGAAAAAGACAGACCTGGCACTGGGTGGCCTCCTAGGAACTTCAGGTTCAAACTCGACAGGCAGGCCAAGAAAGCCATTGAAGCGATCGAATGTGACATGAGCAACATGTCTGACATTTGTAGGTACCCCAATCTCCATTAAATCAATTGCTCTCTCAGCACTCCTGCAAGCAATCAATGACTTTCTAAACAGAGTGAACCAAACAGCTAACAGAGACAGCTGCTCTCCCTCTTCTCTCTCTCTCCTCTTTCTCTCTCTAAAAAACACCTCTTCTTCTTCTACTACTGTATTTCCCCTGTATACGGCTACAGGATACGAAGAGGGAATGTTAATAAGGAATGACCCATGGCTTTGTTGGTGTAACCCATCATTATCTGAGATGGGTATGGAGCTTGGAGATGAAGACAGCTGAATTGAGGAGGATTGGAGTATTATTTCCGTCATTATCATTTTTCCCAATTATATACTATCTTCTTTGAGATAATTGGAGTTTGATGAATTAAAGATAAAGAATGGGATAAGTTTGGTGGATATTTTCTTTTTCTTCTTTATGCCCCAATGGGTTGGTAGATCATTAGTAGATTACAGAGGAAAATGGGGGTATATGAATTTTTCAGACTTTTTCTCTAGTGTTGGATTAAAGGAAGGTTTTTGGATGGTAGGACGTGAACATCATTAGCACTATTCTTCTTTATACACGTTTATACATACAAATATATATATATATATATATATATATATATGTATGTATATGGTCGGACTATGGCCGGCTTTGCTTATGAGAGAGAGAAAGAGAGGAGCGCAGAGACAAGTGGAGTGGAGATTCGGAGAATGGAGAATGGAGAATGGAGAATGGAGATGCAGTGCTGTTATTTTCTTTTCTTGCTGGAATCCAAGTAAAACTTGGAAGGCTCGGCACCTTTTACAGTGGACCAGACTACCAATTTTGGAGATGTTTGATAAAAATAAAAGTTTAAATTAACTAAACATTTAAATTTTAAAAAAAAGAGTATAGTTTTTGGTTGGCCTAGCAAGATTTAAGACGAGATGCAGTCCCATTAGGTGGTCACATTTTAGAATTAATGCACAATTTGTTCAGTAGTCATAATAGCCAGTAATCAAAACAAGTCATTCAAAGGGGAGGATAATCAAATTGTGTATAATACATATATGATTCTATATTGATAAAAGGTTAAGAAAATATAATTGTTGGTATTGACACTTGATAAAGCCTTAACAAAATTCATATATTTTGTTCGTTCTAAAATATAAATACAAATTATATAAAAAAATGCTTTTATATTTCAACAACACTTGAGAATACACTCTCTATTCTAAAATATAAATACAAATTACAAAAAAAATACTCTTATATTTCGATATAAGAAAATAATTTATTAAGCCATACATCCACAATCAAAATTAAATATGATTTCAAAGTTATTACTGTGTTTTAAAAGCATATAAAACATCTTTTCAAGAAGTTATACTTCTATTAAAGTTTTGTGTCATTGATTAGAAGCTTATTATATCTCAAGGGGTCATTTTATTAAGGGCAAAATACACTTATGTTATATCAAGTTTTACCCTTCTCACAATTCGGCCTCTAAATTAATTGGATTTATATATCTATTACATCAAGTATTTAATTTTATACAATGTTCCCCTCAATTTCAATTTCCTGCTGAAATACCTAATTTTTCAACAATTATAATAGTTTGATCATATTAAAATATGATAATTTCATTAAAAAAAAAAACCTACTATTTTTCTTTTGATTCCCGCCCAATTCTTATATCCATTTTCCTCCATGCAGTTAATAAATAGAAGAAAAGTGAAAAAGAGAAAGAGAACCAGAACAGGAGAGAGGAAGAGAACTATACAGTTTGATCATATTAAAATATAATTTAATTTCATTAAAAAACTACCTTCTATTTTTCTTTTGATTCCCACCCAATTCTTATATCCATTTTCCCTCCATACAGTTAATAAATAAAAGAAGAGTGAAAAAGAGAGAGAAGAGAACCAACACAGGAGAGAGGAAGAGAACTAGAGCATGAAATAAGAAAATAAGAAGGGAAACTAACAAATGGCAGTTGTGTTTTTCTTTTGTTATTCCATTCTTTATTATACCCAAATCAATGTGGTTTTCTGGATAACTTAATTCTTGAACTTGTTTTATTGAATTCTTATATCATTGTCATCATCCCCGTGTTTATATTTTTTAAAGTCATCCGTGACTGTAGAAGCGTGGATGAACTTGGTATGATTATAATGAGGATTATTGATTATGTCATGGTAATAATTTGATGCACTTAATGAATACTGCTTAGTGGTTGTGATCTTAAAGACGGTCAATTCCTTGGTCATAATATTTCTTCTTTGGCTAGTTGAAATTCACCTTTTCTTTCACCGATTCTCTTGGAAATGAGAAACATAAAATTTGACCTTAATTGTGGTAGAAGGTTCTTTGATTGCTAATTCATTGAGGGTAATTTCTTCATCTTTAACCTAAATTTTTTGTTTCCTAATAGGGCTTGTAATTTTTCATCCATAACTTTATATTTTTCCTCTTTTGCAGAATGGTTGTGAATTTTTTCATCGGATTGATCTCCTAATTGAAGGTGGGTTGTTAGCAGCATGCACAAAAATAGAAAAGGAAGTTAAGAAGATAAACAAAAACTTAACATATGCATTGCCCTTTAGGTGCTAACATGGTTCATTATAATCATCCTAGATTGAATTATGTAATGCAAGAAATGTAATATCAATTTATGAAATGCAATAAATGTAGTAATAACATATTATAATGCACGAAATGTAAATTTATTATGAGATTGGTGATGTTATCTAGCAATGGTTGTTATCTATATTAATACTATGACTATTAAAGGTTCCAATTCATTGTATTATGGCCGCAAGTAAGACCCGCGGCCATGCCAATTCACTTTATTCTAGCTGCAAGTAATGACTCTACGATCGGTAGAAGTCATTATTTAGATCTCGTTTAGTCATGTTTTAATCATAATTATACGATCGTTAAGTTCGTTGAACTCATTACTTTCACATGATTGTTAAGTTTAATCCTCCCTTTGCATTTAAATAATTATTCTACCACGATCGCTTAATAATAGTTCGCATTACAATCGTTTAGTCATGTTTTAATCATAATTCTACGATGGTTAAGCCATGAATTTATACTAAAGATCTTGAACTGTGTCACATTTAAAGGGTAAATTTTTGTTTTCCACACTTGTTTTGTTCCCAACGATATCTGCAAAAGGTAATACTACATTTGTGCTTAATGTATAATGACATAATCAGTAATCTCATGATGAACCAACCAGCTAGAGTGAAACTAATAATTATTATGTGCGTATATGAATCGGTTAATAAGCCATCCATCTGCCCATCAAACATATTTACACTTTTGATTATTTTTATGACAAAATAACATCTAACAAATCGATAACGGAACATAATACATTTGCTTAGGTTAATTTGTTTGTAAAATTCTAATCTCAACACAATATTCCCAAATTTATTCTTGAAACAAGTAAATATCAAATGTCATTATTGTTTATATGCTCTCAAATTCCAACAACTTTCTTTCATGTAGGGCCATTTGGGGCTCATGTATAAAAGACAGCTCAAAGCAAAGAGAAAAGGCAAAAGTTAAAGTAGCACCCTGCACCCAGATGAGATGAGCTCCTCCTGTTTTCCAGGTAGAGAGAGAGAGAGACTACTCAATTTATACTTTTACAACGGCAGGCAAATATTGTACCCTTATTGTAGGCTAACATCTATCTATCGAATTCATGGTTTTTCCCTTCAAACAGAACATAGCCAATATTCTATTTTAATAAGATGGTCAGTGTAAGCATCAAAAGTGTGTATAAGATAATGGCCAGCCTCTTTTTGAGTTGGAGTGGACTCCACAGAGACTGGATTGATATGCACCATAAGATAATGGCCAGGCTCTTTTTCAACCCAGGATGCCAGGATGCCAGTGAACAAACCCAAATCAAACCTCAAAAAACAGAATTTACCTCCAGATTTCCTACATATCATTCAGTGGCCAAACCGTAAACCAAGGTATTCACATAATTAATGTTCGGGGATGAAAAGCAAAACCAACATAATTAATGCATTGTTAAAATAAAGGCAATGCATGATATTTAATTTAAGATTACAAACTAACTGTCAATGCTATTATCAACGATACAGAAACCATCCCCTACAAATCATTGGTGTTGTTACTGTCCCACTTCTTAAATTGATTTTGCTTGCAATTTTTCTTACCGCCTCAGCAGTGCTACACTTCTCATATCTGTAATCACAGTCCTCTGCTGACGGGCTCCAGTGCTTCAACAGTCACCACACTATTTCCTCTAACAACCTTAAAACAATGGAATCAACATGTAATTGTAAAGGCTGAATAAACAAAGCATAATACTTGATCAGAAGAAAAAATAACGATTGAAAAGCAAGGAACCTACCACCATGCCTATATCAGTTCTCTCGTCGCCATTCACTTCCACCGTGTTGTCAATCACCAGGTTCATAAACTGATCAAAACCACGAAGTGTTCCAACCACCATGCGATTGGCATTCATCTTGACTGCAATTTTTAAACCAAAAATAAGTTTAGTACATACTTCAAATTTTGGTGGCAGCAGAAATTCAGTAGCAACAAACTAGTAGACACAACAGCAGCCTCCAAATGGACATACCGGGAATGAACAGCCGACTTGCAGGTCCACTTTGAATTATTAGAATTTGAAGTTATTCTCAAACTTTCAACCCCTCCCCTTCTTTTTCTCAAGTAGAGCAGTCAAAATAATCATGCACAACGAACAGAAAATGGCATGGCAACACTAAATTTCTAACCAGGAAATTTCCCTATCCAGATTCATTTAAAGACTACTAGGAACTTAAAAAATGACTGGCATGGCTCTTAGGCTTATACCAATGGTTTTAGTCATACTTGAACTTTTTATATATTTATTGTCATTGCGTATCAGTTGCATAAGCTCTAGAAGCTCTACAATGCCTATCAAGAAGGTCAATTGTGCAAAGAAAACTAAAGATGTAAAGAAACTTTGAATTTTCTCAGTCTCTCATACCCACAAGACTGCTTCTCTCATACACACAAGATTGCTTCTCTCTCACACACATAAGACTGCTTCTCTCTTGCCCACCCTCTTTGAAAAACTCCGGTCTTTTCTTTAATTCACTCCTTTTGCAGCTTTTAATACTATATGTTCAATGGTCGAAGTGACAAGTTTTACTTCCTCAAAAAACCCAAGTAATCGGTGTTGATACTATCCAACAAGCTCATATTCACCCATGAAGGTATTCTTAACATTATCACCTATCAAATCTTCAGCTCAAAATATAATTAGAACATTAACCATTACAGAATAAGAATCAGACATTGTCCAATGTCCCAACCAGGTTCCAAAACTGATATCATAAAGGAATTCACATTCATTATTATAGTACCCTGGTCTCACATTGGAACATGTGAGTTTGATTAGCGCGTGTATAAGGTTTACCCTACTACCAATAGCACCAACAGCCAAAATCTTTTGGTTGGGCTAAGATGCCTCAAGTTGATGCTTGGATTGAACCTTATTTTAGGTTCGGTTTAGCCAGGTTGTTACAACTATTTAATTAGATGGTGATGCCCGATAAACATCAACCTAGTCCAACCTGCTAACAACATTGTGTTGCCTTTCTTTGATCAAGAGTGTCAACACAAGTAATACACAAAGCTCATATACTGTAATGCAATAAAATAAAATTAGCTCTAGAGTTGAGCCTGCGCCTATTTCTTTCAAATCATACCCTTATACGCAATAAGCAAGTTGGGATCTGGAAAGAAAATTTTCAAGGCAACTATTATAAAATAATTTCAGTACAACAGTTTTTCAAGCTTCACCCTTTCTCTCACTTGCTCACCCATCAATTTGACATTAAACCGAGCTTGTATAGCATATATTTATGTCCTTAATTCAACCACTAATGTCCAAGTCAGCTCTCTCTCTCTCTCTCTCTGCATTTGTACTGTACAGTTTGGCAAAATCCTGTGACTTTGTGTGGGATATGTTCATGTTCTTTATTAAGTCCCTAATGCTTGTCCAGGATAAGTTAATTTTCTTAAATCAATGGAGATGACAGTCAATGCTTGTACAGGATATGTTACTGTTCTTAATTCAACCGGTGACAGGATGAACATGTAAACTAGCTAACTAATTAACAGATCAATGGTGAGGACGCAATCGATGATTAATCATTGGTCTATATATAATTATACTGGTTCTGTAAAAGAGTCGAGAAATTCCCGAATAGTTTACTTTTTAAAAATTTCTGAATCATTATTAGATTTTCTTCCCCAACCAAATAAAGCTAAAATCTAACTCCAATACATGAGAGTGAATAAAAAAGAATTACAATACGGAAGTAAAACTTACTCTGAAGTTTCTTGTCCATGTACCTTCATCCAATAACAAAAATAAAATAAAATAAGAAATTAGTATATATCAATGTTGAAATAAAATCAAACTGAAAGATTAAAGTTCTTACTTCTTCAGATCTGGAGGCTGACCGGATCTGCTCATCGTGAAATCCTAACCAGCTCGAATAGAAGAATAAATGTATAAGAGATTTACTGCGAGGTTTTTCGCCTGCAAAACCCCTAACATCCTTTACTAGTAACTGGTAATGTATTAACGATTTCAAGACTGAACACAAAAAGAATGGGCCTGGTTATGCTCTACCTGATCCATCAAAATTTATTTCTGGCCATGTTGCTGGTTTCGGACCCAGAAATATCTAGATGACCAGGTTGATTGATTCTTTATTAGGCCCAGCCTCTCGCTGGGTATATAGGTCCAGCCAATCATGAATACAGTAATAAGTATTCCTCTCTCCGTCCCTATTTAAATGACGTTTTAGAATTTTTTATTGCCCCTAATTAATTAACGTTTGTTCAAATCTCGGAGAATTAATAATAATTTTTTCAAAATTACCCCTTATTATTACTCTACCTATTTTTTTGATACTTTAAACTTTTGTGTTATGATAAATTAATGATTTAAGGGTATTATAGACAATTGAAAGTATTATATTTAATGTTTTTCAATCATTATCTTAATTTTTGTGTCCATCTCTAAAACATCATTTAAACAAGGAAGGAGGGAGTATTTCATAAAATGTCAAGTGTGGCGTGAACAACTAAAAAAATATTGTTAATTAGTAAGTATTTGTTCTTGCAATATTATTTATACTTTTATAATATTAATAGTCATTGACTCATTATTTTAATTATATTATAAAACATAGTAAAAGGACCATCACAAGGATTTCTCTCGAAAAGGAGAAGAACCCTACCCAAATATAAATTAAAACTTGTTGGAAGTTATGATTTTTTGACGTGAAAGAAAAAAAACAAATGGGAGAAGGTTCAAAAATGCCTCTAACTTTTATCGCGATCTTTACCGAGTACTTTATACTTTTTTTTGTTCAAAAGTACCCTTAACGTTATAATTTTTGGGTCGATTGTACTTCGCCACTTGATGTATATGCCAAATAGACTAACATCCGTCCAAATTGCTTAAGTGGCTGCAACATGAAAATACTAAAAATACTAATTAAAAAATACTAAATACTAATTTCAAAAATATTAAAATATTAATTAAAAAATACTAAATACTAATTAAAAATATTAAAATACTAAAATTATTTTACTAAATATTAGTATTATATACTTTTTACATACTAAAATACTAATTACATATTTATATCAAATACTAAAAATACTAATTAAACAAATATTTATATATTTATAAGTTTTTTTATAAATAAAAATATTTTTATGAAATGTAAGGATTAAGGAATATATACTATTTTAACAATTATTAAAGTGAAAAAGATGAACAACAATAGCTTCATCCTTCCTACCCCCAATTCGTTCCTCCTTCCTTTCTCCTCTCGAAATTACCGCCCAATCTTAATCTCAATCGTCTCAGCAACAACAAAAGGAGCAGCAGCAGCCATGGCCACCGATCAAAGCCCACCAATTACAGTCCACCCCGTCCCTAACTCTACCATCAAGCTATTGTTCGTCGAATTGGGCATCGTGTGACGCCCCCAAAATAGGTATACATCACCTATTCTGAGTTGTCAATACATGGTACAGAAACAACTACAACTTTATTATTACAACAAGAAAAGCGTGAGTTTTGAATACAAATATTATCTTCTGCATACAATATCTATACTCAAATAAATCCTCATCACATTTATCGATACATTAATTTACAAAATGGTGAGGACTACTAAACAATCCTTTCTAAAACCTTCATTCCATACCCCGAATTACGCATTTCGCTTATATTCTCGCCTCCCGAGAAAAATGGAACAAAAGGAAAAGGGTGAGCTCAACTAGCTTTCAAGAAAAGAATATTATGACTAAGATAATATACAACAAATTATCGTTAGTCTTCAACAGGAAAAAATATAATAGAATACAATAGACAACAAATTTTAAATCAATATTCGCAATGAAATAATAATTCATTAGAAGAGTTAAGTAGAGAATGCAAACTACTATCTTCTATGTATGAATTTAAAAGTTCATCGCTCATCTTTTATCCCCAGAACATCAATCAATATACATCCTGAATCAAATATTCATCTTCAGACTACGTGCCAAAGATATTCATCACCGGTCATGTTCATTTAAACACTGCTCATCTTTGCACTACTGTGCCAAAGATATTCTTCAAATCATTCATCTTTGACTACAGTGCCAAAGATATTCTTAAGAAATCATTCATCTTTGCACTACAGCCAAAGATATTCCATAATATCATCATTTAAGACCGAGGATGATGTAAAATATTTTTTAAAGAAACGAATCCAAAGGAAACAAAATGACAAGGATTAAGGATTAAGGATTTGTACTTGGTTTTATCCATGTCCAAAAATACCTCAAAAATAATCATAGTGGTGTAAAATTCAAGAATGATCAAAACATGGATACAATCGGAGTTAGTATCCGTAATAGATATTTTTGACAAAAGGAAAAATTTTATTTTTCTATGAATAGTCAAGATATCGTGAATAGTCTCAGATATCGTTGAATAGTCTTAGATACGTGAATAGTAACTCCACACCAAAAGATAGAAATTCCACAAAAAACATCTTCACGCTTACATTTAATAAGACTCGTGAATAAGAATCGTGAATAAGAATCTCATGAATAAGAACTCGTGAATAAGTAACTCATGAATAAGAACCCATATGAATAGTAACTCCGACATGAAAAAGTTCCAAATTTGATAAAAACTTCAGATCAACATTTCAAAGATAATGATATCAAGAAATAATATCATTATGAAAAAAAAATAATCCACTTACCTCAAAAGAAAGCGGATTTTACATTGGAATAACGTTTGAATGAACTTGCACCGTATATCAATACTCAAAGTATACTCAAAATACTCACAAGAATACGCTCAAAATATCGAGAGAGAAATAGAGAAAACTTCAGTTTACGGGTGTGATTTTCAATTCTAACCCAAGACCCTATTTATAGAAATTCATTAGAACACCAAAGCAGTAAAATTTAATATAATATTAATATAATTATACAAATTTTCCTTAGCCCACCTTTTTGGTCAAAACACCAGCCACACATGTTAATGATGTCCAAAAAAATACAAAAAACGTTTTTCTTAACAAAAATAATTTAAACTCCCAAAATCAATTATTTTGAGCTTCTAACTTCAATAATTCATAATAAATAGCCCTTTCATCAGAAAATTGAATCTCAAGAGTTTTTATAGGAAATTCAATTCTCTATAACTTTGCAGAAGAAAGTTTTTCCAAATTCCAAATAGAAATTGACCGAAATCCACAAACGGGTGATTTTATGTTTATAATCAAATTTCTACCAATAATTGTGTCCACCAACACACAAAACATGTGTTAAACATTTAATGCCACAAAAATACTCTTCCTCCTCATATACTCATATATCCCACATTCATTGTAAAAATATCACCGCTTAATATATTATTAAAATAATATATTTAAATGAATTATTTTATTAGAAAAAGATAAAATATTAATTTTCAACAATTGTCATTTTAAAAATTTTCCCATCTATATCCGCATAAAATCAATATTTTCCTTATCGTATAAATCAATAATTAATTATTCACAAATAATATTACGAATCACAATATTGACAACCGTGCAGCCTTCTGTGAAAGAGGGGCTTTCCAATAAGAATTTCTTCACTCATGGCAAGCAATTAGATGACCAAACCTCTCCTTAGATGTAACTTTCTAGACATTGCCAATAATGTTATCTAATAATATTATTCGATAATATGAATTATTGCTTCGATAATGAAAAATACTATGTAATGACAATTATCAAACAACAAAGAATATAAAATATTAACGCAGAATTATTAACTCAATAAAATATCGAATAAGAATTATCGTAACCATTATTGAGTAATGCCTTCTTACGTAAGAATCAATAATTGGTGCAATACCGTATGCTACTGTTGTCAACAACGCCAGATTAGTGTGTTTTAACCACCGGTATTCCAACAAGATAATTCTGTAATAACTACGCCAATTATTTAAAAACAACTTATATTTGTCGCTTTCTTCATCCAATCGCTTTCACATGGGCCTTACACACGGTCGCTACTTCGTCGCATTTAATATTCCCCGACAAAGACGTAATATTCCACGACCAAACGAATATTCCCCACACAACAATGAATATTTTATAACCACTTGCTTTATTTTGAAATATTTATGATTTAACCCTTAAACTATCCACATTAATCAAATCAACCCTTACTATTTCAAAATAATAAATAAAGGAAATTCCTTTTTATTTAAAAAAATTTTCGGTCTTACAACCTCCCTCCTTATGAAATTTCGTCCCTCGAAATTGACGTGACGACTGGTGTTTTCAAAAGGTGAGGATACCTCGCTTTCATTTCCGCTTTCCAACTCCTGTGTCATTTCCTCTATAAAGCATGATTCCTCCACAAAACTTTAACTTGTGGTATGACCTTTGCAGCGTAGGGACATGCTCCTTCCTATCCAAGATCTTGACAGTACCTCCTCATACGTTAAGTCTTCTTGGCTTATCTCATCCTGCTTCTAACTCAATAACGTGGTTCGGTCTTTCACATATTTACGAAAGCACGATATGTGAAACACATTATGAACACGAGACATATTCGAGGTAATGCAAGTCTATAGGCTACATTTCCTACTCTGGTAAGAATTTGAAATGGACCAATAAATCGTGGATCGAGCTTTCCTCTCTTCCCAAATCTTGTAACTCCTTCCATGGAGCAACTCTCGCAACAATACACGATCCCCACATTAAATTCCACGCCCTTTCGATGAAGATCCGCATAACTCTTTTGTCGATCTTGTGCCGCTTTGATATCGCTTGTCAATCATTTGATCTTTTCAGAGTCATACGTCTTAACTCGGGTCCCAACAATGTTGCTTCACCCACCTCATCCCAACATATCGAGAAACGACATTTTCGTCCATATAATGCTTCAAATGGAGCCACACCTATACTTGCACGATAACTCGCTGTTGTTGTAGGAGAATTCCACCAATGGTAAATACTTATCCCAACTACCCTTGAAGTCTAGGGACACGTAGTCTTAATAGATCTTCAAGAGTTTGAATAGTCCTCTCTCGATTGTCCGTCCGCTTGGGGATGGTATGCCGAACTAAATCGCAAACTGCGCCCATAGCTTTTTGCAAGCTAACCCAAAATCTTGAAGTGAATCTTGGGTCACGATCCAAACTATGGATACAGCATGCCATGCAACCTCACAATCTCATTCACGTCATATACTAGCAAGACGCTCAAGGAATAAGTCTCCCGTATCGGCAAGAAATGAGCAGACTTGGTTAATCTATCAACAATAACCCAAATAAGATTGATGCCTTGAGAAACCGTAGGGAAGACCCGTGAACGAAATCCATAGTAATGTGTTCCTACTTCCATTCCGGAATCTCAAGTGGTTGCAACGGACCCTTAGGTACAAGATGCTCCGCCTTTACACGCTAAGTAAGTTAAACACATCGAGATAAACTTCTTGCAATCTCTCTCTTCATATTGTTCCACCAAAATGTATGTCAAGATCACGATACATTTTAGTACTTCCAGATGGATTGCAAATGGCGATTGTGTGCCTCTCCATCATAATCTTGTACTTCAAATCGTAGTCGTTAGAACACAAAGTCTAGAGTGGACTCAAGTATTCCTTCTTCATCAATTCTCGCCCTAAATAGCTCCTTCAGACTTTCTTCTTCATACGATCGCCCGGCCTGGGGTCGGTGGCTCGAGCGACCTTAACTTTTCTATTAAAGTCGGCTCTACGCGAGATACTTGACATCATCGCACTCGCTCCTCAGATATGATCTTCTACTCAATGCGCCGCCACCACGCTCATTTTTACCAGATGGTATCAATAGTGTGGTCGTAGTCTTCAATAGTTCGAGCCAACGTCATTGCCGCGTATGTCGAGTTCTTTTTTGAGTGAAGAAATATTTAAGGCTTTTATGGTCCTAATATATCTCCACTTTCTCCCCATATAGATAAGGCCTCCATATCTTTAATAAACGATCGCTGCTAACTCTAGATCATGAGTAGGATAATTCTCCATACTCTTTAAGTTGTCATGAGGCATAAAGCTATGACTTTCCCACGCTGCATGAGAAACACATCCTAACCTTTGCTCAAGCATCGTCAGAGATAACAAATCCATCCGAACCGTGATGGTATTGTTAGAACAGCCAAATAAGTCTCCTCTTAAGCTCTTGGAAACTCTTCTCCGCATTCTTCACTCCAAACGAATTTTGTATCCTTCCGAGTTAGTTGGGTTAATGAAGTAGCGATTCGAGAAAACCCTTCCACGAATCTCCGATAATAACCAAATTTGCCCAAAAACTACGTGACTTCACCACGGACTTCTTGCTTGTTCCCAACTTTGTATTGCTTCAATCTTCACCGGATCAATGATACTCCATGTTTCGACACCACGTGCCCAAGGAATGCTACTTCCTCAAGCCGAACTCACATTTCTTCAATTTGGCATATAGTTGGTTTTCACGGCCCTTGGAGTACCAAATTTCAAATGGTGCTTATGATCTTCACGGCTATTTTGGAATATATGAGAATGTCATCAATAAAGACAACAACGAATCGATCCAAATATTCCTCAATACTTTGGTTCATCATATCCATGAAAGCCAGCAGGAGCATTAGTTAGTCCGAAAGATACGACTAAGAATTCATAATGCCCATACCGAGTTCAAGGCGCTTTTTGAATATCCTCGCTTTTAATCTTCAAATTGATGATATCCGAATCTAAGATCAATTTTTGAAAAGAATTGCGCCCTCAGAATCGGTCAAACAAGTCATCAATACGAGGTAGAGGATACCTATTCTCGATGGTGACATGGTTCAATTCCCGAGATAGTCAATACAAAGTCGCATACTCCCGCTTTTCTTCTTTACGAATAAAACAGAGCACCCCAAGGAGATGTACTAGATTTAATGAAACCGATGTCCAACAATTCCTCGTAGTTGGACCTTTAACTCCTCAAGTTCAATAGAGCCATTCGATATGGGGTTTTAGAAATGGGCTTTGTACCAGTTCAAGATCAATAAAGAATTCAACTTCACGCTCGGGGTAGACCGGAAGTTCTTCGAAATACGTCGGAAAGTCAATAACAATGGAATATCATTCAAATTTGACGTGTCTTTATTCAAATCCATAACATGGGCTAAGAAAGCTTGACATCCGCTTTTTAATAAACGAATAGCTTTATGATTAGATATGACAAAATGATCGATTTTAATGGTTTAGTTGCTTGAATTGCATAACAACAGGTTGGTTAGGAATATGAAAACTAACAACCTTACGAAAACAATCAATTTTGGCATGATGAGTAGTTAACCAATCAATCCCTAAAATCACATCAAAAGCAAGTATCTTTAAAGAGATAAGGTCAATAGGTAAGGTAATGGTGCCAACTTGAATCAAACAAGATTTATAAATGTGGATGTGATGAAAGTTTCTCCTAACGGAGTTTCCACGAGATAGGTCAAAGTCTAATTTCTCCTGAGTCAAGTTTAAACGCTTGAGCACACGCAGAGAGAGATAAATGAATGGGTAGCACCGTAGATCAAGTAAGGTATAAACTTCGCAAGAATTTATAAATAGCTTACCCGTGATCACCTCGCTTGGGTTCTCGCATTATGACCAAATACAACAAACGCCTTTCCTAATCGCTGACTTTGACTTTTCTCTCGATACTTTTTCGAGTCACCGTCCCTCATTGAACTAGGTTTCGCCATCAGTATAATCTCGAGCGATATGTCCTTCCTTTCCACAATTATAGCATACCTTGAACTGTTGTAGGCGCTTGACCGATATGTCCTCTTTTCCGTGATTTGTAGCATATGACCGGGTGGTCGTTCTCCTCCCTTAGAACCGGGCTTCTTTGCCAAGACTGCTCATCTTCATACGGTCATTATTAAATCTCCTTTTTAAAATCTCCCCGACTCGCTTTTCTCTATTTTCATGGCCGATTACCACCAGAGTGGTTACCATTTCGTCCGTCTGCTTTTCTTTCTCCGCAGTTATCATTATTCTGCTGATCGCTATCTCTCGACACGATCCTCGTTGTCAGGGTCCTCAACACCGTGATTAAGTATCTCGCCTAATAATTGAGCCCTCATTATAACATCCTAATAAAGAGAAAATTTATGAGAAATGAGATAATCGACGTATCTTGGGTTTCAAACCTCTAAGAAACATCCGCCATAATGCTCCTCATTCTCCACCAAATGAGGTGCAAACCTGGATAACTCGCAAACTTTGCCTCGTCTCGAGACACCGCCATGTTGTTTTGTTCCAATCTGATGAACTCCACTTCCTTCATACGACGAACACTTTCGGAAAGTATTTGTCATTAAATAGCTTCAAACGTCTCCCAAGACATGCCGAAAAGTGGCCGGATGGGTGCGCTTCATGACTCCCACCCAGAGTCTGCCTTCGCCACGGAACATAAAGGTGGCGAATGGAACCTTCCGTTCCTCCGCGGCATCCCAAGACATCGAATATCTTGGTAATTTGTTTGACCCATGCTTCCGCCATGATCGGATCCGCTTTCCCTTAAATTCGTGGTCCCAACTTTTAAACTGCTTGGCAGTGATAACCCGTGAATTGCTATCATTTCCTCCTCAGATTTTGAACACGAAGTTTCCTCGGCCCGATTTTGCATGAATCGCAAAAACTTCTAAACATCCCTCGTTCATCATCCGCTTTCAATCGGTGTTGTTCACAGGAGGTACATTGCCACTGCTGCACGCTTCTCCTCGCTGGTAAAGACAGCATCTCCACGGCCTCATTTACTCCATCATTAATATTCTCAATGACATTCTCAAATATCGCTATAAAACAAGGGTTAATTAAGGAAATCAATATATCACATAATATCCCTATATACCCACCAACTAACAAATAAGCTTAGGTAGGACACACTAGCGAAGGATTTACTGCCTCTCCTCCTAGTTCTATTCCCCGATCTCCGCCAGATCATATCCCTAAGCTCGATACTTAACCGCGACGCCCCAAAATAGTATACATCACCTATTCGAAGTTGTCAATACATGGTATGTAAATAACTACAACTTTATTATTACAACAAGAAACTGTGAGTTTGAATACAAATATTATCTTCTGACATAATATCTATACTCAAATAAATCCTCATCACATTTATCGATACATTAATTTACAAAAATGGTGAGGACTACTAAACAATCCTTTCTAAAACCTTCATTCCATACCCCGACTGCATCTCGCTATATTCTCGCCTCCCGAGAAAAATGGAACAAAAAAGGAAAAGGGTGAGCTCAACTAGCTTTCAAGAAAGAATATTATGACTAAGATAATATACAACAAATTATCGTTAGTCTTCAATGTGAAAAATATAATAGTAATACAATAGACAACAAATTTTAAATCAATATTCGCAATGAAATAATAATTCATTAGAAGAGTTAAGTAGAGAATGCAAACTACTATCTTCTATGTATGAATTTAAAAGTTCATCGCTCATCTTTTATCCCCGTAACATCAATCAATATACATCCGAATCAAATATTCATCTTTGCGACTACGTGCCAAAGATATTCATCACCGGTCATGTTCATTTAAACACTGCTCATCTTCAGACTACAGTGCCAAAGATATTCTTCAAATCATTCATCTTTTGCACTACACAGCCAAAGATATTCTTAAGAAATCATTCATCTTTGCACTACACGTGCCAAAGATATTCCATAATATCATCATTTAAGATCGAGGATGATGTAAAATATTTTTTAAAGAAACGAATCCAAAGGAAACAAAATGACAAGGATTAAGGATTAAGGATTTGTACTTGGTTTTATCCATGTCCAAAATACCTCAAAAATAATCATAGTGGTGTAAAATTCAAGAATGATCAAAACATGGATACAATCGAAGTTAGATCCGCAATAGATATTTTGGACAAAAAGAAAATTTTATTTTTCTATGAATAAAGCCGATACGTGAATAGTGGTCAGATATCGTGAATAAAGTCCGATAATGTGAATAAGAATTCTCACACCAAAAGATAGAAATTCCACAAAAACATCTTCACGCTTACGTAATAGTACTTTGAATAAGAATAGTGAATAAGAATGAATAGTAACTCATGAATAAGAACTCGTGAATAAGAACTCATGAATAGTAACTCCGACATGAAAAAGTTCCAAATTTGATAAAAACTTCAGATCAACATTTCAAAGATAATGATATTGAAGAAATAATATCATTATGAAAAAAAATAATATCCCTTACCTCAAAAGAAAGCGTTATTTTTGATGGAATAACGTTGAATGAACTTCAGCACCGTATATCAATACTCAAAGTATACTCAAAATACTCACAAGAATACGCTTCAAAATATCGAGAGAGATATAGAGAAAAACTTCGCCTGTGTGATTTTCAATTCTAACCTAAAGACCCTATTTATAGAAATTGCTTAGAACACCAAAGCGTAAAATTTAATATAATATTAATATAATTATACAAATTTTCCTTAGCCCACCTTTTGGTCAAAACACCAGCCACACATGTTAATGATGTCCAAAAAAAATAATAAAAAAACGTTTTTCTTAACAAAAATAATTTAAACTCCCAAAAATCAATTATTTTGAGCTTTTAACTTCAATAATTCATAATAAATAGCCCTTTCATCGAAAAATTCAATCATTAAGTTTTTATAGAAATTCAATTCTCTACAACTTTGCGTAAGAAAGTTTTTCCAAATTCCAAATAGAAATTGACCAAATCCACAAACGGGTGATTTTACAAGCTATAATCAAATTTCTATTAATAATTGTGTCCACCAACACACAAAAAACATGTTTAAACATTTAATGCCACAAAAATACTCTTCCTCCTCATATACTCATATATCCCACATTCATTGTAAAATATCACCAAGTTAATATATTATTAAAATAATATATTTAAATGAATTATTTTATCGTAAAAAGATAAAATATTAATTTTCAACAATTGTCATTTTAAAATTTTCTCCATCTATATCCACATAAAATCAATATTTTCTCATCGTATAAATCAATAATTAATTATTCACAAATAATATTACGAGAATCACAATATTGACAACCAGTGCAGCTCCTGTGAAAGAGGGCTTTCCAATAAGAATTTCTTCATCCTGCGCAATTAGATGACCAAACCTCTCCTTGACATGTAACTTTCTAGACATCGCTAATAATGTTATCTAATAATATTATTCAGATAATATGAATTATTGCTTCGATAATGAAAATACTATGTAATGACAATTATCAAACAATGTTAATATAAAATATCAACGCAAAGAATTATTAACTCAATAAAATATCGAATAAGAATTACCGTAACCATTATTGAGTAAAGCCTTTCACGTAGTTAATCAATAATTGGTGCAATACCGCAGTGCTACCGCGCTCAACAACGCCAGACATTATGTTTTTAACCAACGGGTATTCCAACAAGATTAATCTGCAGAATAACTACGCCTGCTATTTAAAAACAACTTATATTTGCGCTTTCTTCATCCAATCGCTCACATGGGCCCACACACGGTCGCTACTGGTCGTTGCATTTAATATTCCCCGACAAAGATTTAATATTCCACGACCAAAACGAATATTCCCAAACAACAATGAATATTTTATAACCACTTGCTTATTTTGAAATATTTATGATTTAACCCTTAACTATCCACATTAATCAAATCAACCCTTACTATTTCAAAATAATAAATAAAGGAAATTCCTTTTATTTAAAAAAATTTCTGGTCTTACACATCTATTGTGGTGGTGGTATTAATTAGCGTTAGTAGATCGGGTGGATCATGTCTCCTTCCTCCCCTCGCGTAGCTTCAGTGCGGCTCCGCCTCGACAAATTCATCCTCCGCCTCAGCCCTCCGATCAGCGCGGTGGGCGATGCCTCGCCGCTAACCCTCGGTCTTTATCGACTCGTTATCATGATTTTTTCAAATTTATGATTTCTTTTCAATTTGAGAGTATCTATGATTTCTTTTTGTTGGTTCAAAATGGATTATTTAGTGCCTTTATTCTAGATTTTTGTAGTATTGATAGATTGGGTGGATCTGTATGTATATGTGGTGAATTTGTTGGTGATGATTTGAATTTTGTTGGTGGATTATACGGATCTGAATTTTGTTGGTGGTGTTGATGTCCCTAGTGGTGATATTAGATGGTGGTGGTGGTGGATTTCTACCTTACGGCATGGCAAGGCCAGTGGTGGTGGTGGTGGTCTTCAATTTGGTTATAGGTGGTTCATACATGGTCATTTTACACAATAAAATTATTAATAAATAAAACTTATTAATAAAATACACATAATAAATAAATTATCAAATATATATAAAATATTATTTTTATACACATCAAATGGTACAGTAGCATTTTTTGTTTTGATTATTTGACACGACAGCAAAATATGTCCAACTGTTAACTCCATTTGTCTATTTGGCATGTCTGTCAACGGCAGGGGTAGAATCGACCCAAAAATTGTAACATTAGGGGTACTTTTGGACAAAAAAAATATAGGGTGCTCGGTAGACATCGCTGTAAAAGTCAAGGGTATTTTTGAACCTTCTCCCAAAAATAAATTTTCTTTTAAAATAAAACATAAAATTGAGTTTTTTATATATTGTAATTTTTTACGCACATATCTTGTAGACTTCATCAACGACATAATTATTTGTGGTTCTATAAGTATTTTTTAACATTATATTACAGATGACAAATTTTAATCTAGCCTTTTGGTCTTAATTCCATTTTTGGCCTTGACCACGCCGCGCTTAACTTTTTTTTTTATAAATAAAATGTTACTACTTGTGGGTTGAGGCTTGAACACAAGACTTGTAAGTAAATAAATAAGAGTTCAAACCAACTGAGCTACAACAACTATTTATTTTTAATGCAATCTTCAATATATTTTAACTATAATTGAAAACTATAATTAAGATATAAGGCCCCAACTTTTTATAAATGAAGATTTAATTTTCTCTATTTATTATTTTGAAATAAGGGGGTCGATTTGATTAATGTGGTTAGTTATGGGTAAAATGCGTAAATATTTCAAATAAGCAAGTGGTTATAAAATATTCATCATTGTTTTGGAATATTCGTTTGGTCGTGGAATATTCTTTACCGCTTCGGGAATATTAGTTCGACGGCCGACAATTTATACGTGGCACCATAACTGGAAGCGATTGATGAAAAAAATGACAAGTATAAGTTGTTTACAAATAATCTGTAGTAGTTATTACTGCTTAACACTTTGTTGGAATACCCTATGGTTAAAATATAGTAATACGCGTTGTTGCACAAAGAAGACACCAAGATTGCACCAATTATTGATTCTACGTAAGAAGGCACTACTTTCAATAATTGTTACAAAGAATTATCGCTCAAGATTTTATTTTATTAATTCAATAATTGTCATATTGATATTTTATATTATTGTTGTTTCAATAATTGTCACTACATGAAGATTTTCTATTATCGAGCTAATAATTCATATTATCCTGAATAATATTATTAGAAAATATTATTGGCAATGTCTAGAAAGTTTTGTCTAAGGAGAGGTTCGTCACCTAATCATGGCCAAGAAGGAGAAATTCTTATCGAAACCCCTCTTTCTTTGAACTACCGTCACAAAAGATCGTGATTCTGTAATATTATTTGTGAATAATTAATTATTGATTTATATGATGAGGAAAATATTGATTTTATATGGATATAGATGGAGAAAATTTTAAAGTGACAATTGTTGAAAATCGATATTTTATCTTTTCTCGATAAAATAATATTTTATTATATTATTATACTATAATAATGATGATATTTTTACAATGAATGTGGAATATATGAGTATATGAGGAGGAAGAGTATTTTGTTGCATTAAATGATTAACACATGTTTTGTGTGTTTGTGGACCCCATTTCTTAACCGAAATTTGATTATAAATGTAAAATCGCTTCCGCTTTATGGACTTGGTCAATTTCGTCGAATTTGGAAAACTTTCTTCCGCAGTTGTAGAGAATTGAATTTCCTATAAAAAGTCCCGAGATTCGAATTTTCTGATAAAAGGGCTATTTATTATGAATTATTAAAGTTCCGTAGTTCCGAAATAATTGATTTTTAGAAGTTTTAAATAATTATTTTAAGAAAAACGTTTTTTCTTACTTTTTCTAGAAGGTTAGCATGTGTGAATTGCTTTGAAAGTCGATTTCAAGGAGTACGTATAATATTTTTATAAATATTATTATTATATTCAATTTTCTGCTTTGGTGTTCTAAGCAATTTTTATAAATAAGGTGCTTAGGTTAGAATTGAAAATCACACGAAGTAAACCCAAGTTTTCTCTCTTTCTCTCTATATCGAGCGCATTTTTTGTGAGTATTTTAGTATTTTGAGTATTGCTATACTTATATGCAAAGTTCTTTCAAAGACTATATCCAGATTCCAAAAGTCGAAATACTATTCTTTCTCGAGGTAAGGATGTTATTTTCTTCAGAAATGATATTATTTCTTCAATATCATTATCTTAGAAATATGGTCAATTTTTATCAAATTTAGAACTTTTCATGTCGGGGTTACTATTCATGAGTTACTATTCATGAGTTACTATTCACGAGTTACTATTCATGAGTTACTATTCACGTACTATTCACGAAGCATGATGATTTTCTTGTGGAATTTCTATCTTTTGGTGTCTGAGTTACTATTCACGATATCGACCTTTATTCACGTGATACTGGACTATTCACTTAATACTGGCACTATTCACGTAAAAATAAAATTTTCGCTTATCGTCTAAAATATCTATTATGGATACTAGCTTTGATTGATCCATATTTTGATCATTCTTGAATTTTACTCCACTACGTTATTTATGAAGTATTTTTTGAACTTGAATTGTGTAAAGTACTAATCCTTTATATTTGTTCTTTTGTTTCACCGGATTCGCTTTTCTTTAAAATATTTTTCATCATCCTCACCCTAAATGATGATATAATCAATATCTTTGGCCCGTAGTGCAAAGATGAATGATTTTATGATGAATATCTTTGGCCCGTAGTGCAAAAGATGAACAGTGTTTAGATGAACACTGACTAATCGTGAATATCTTTGGCTTGTAAAGTGCAAAGATGAATATTTGATTTATGATGTATATTGATTGATGTTACTG
This sequence comes from Panax quinquefolius, assembly GCA_020205615.1. NCBI lineage: Eukaryota > Viridiplantae > Streptophyta > Magnoliopsida > Apiales > Araliaceae > Panax > Panax quinquefolius. The sequence continues at coordinate 30,777,972 of CM035161.1, forward strand.
GGATAAAATATCGATGATGGACTTTTAAATTCATAAATGATAGTAGATTTCATTCTCTACTTAACTCTTCTAATGAATTGTTGTTTCCATTGCAATTTGTTGATCTAAAACTTGTTGCCTATTGTATTCTATCGATTTTTCTGTCAAGACTAAGGATAATTTGTTGTACATTATCTTAGTCATAATATTCTTTACCGGGCTAGTTGAGCTCACCCTTTTCTTTTTTGTTCCATTTTTCTTTTCGTGAGACGAGAATATAAGCGGGGAACTAGTCGGGGTGTGGAGTAATGGTTCAAGATGCTTGTTTTAGTAGTCCTCGCTATTTTGTAAAATAAAGGTATCAATACTTGTAATCGGGACTTATTTGAGTGTGAATATTGTCTAGAAAGACAATATTTGTATTTAAACTCACGCTTTATGTGTTGTCGTATTTTGCACGACAATTGTATTAATGAAGTTGTATTTGTTTCGCATCATGTATTTGGCGACTCAGAATGGGTGATGTATACCTATTTTGGGGGCGTCACATAAGATATGTAGTTAATGTAGGTAATTAATTAATAATACTAATTTATAATACTATTAAAATTTTAATTGATTGAGATATGTAGTTAATGTAGGTAATTAATTAATCGTGTTTGTTTGTATTATTGTTTATTATTAATTATTTAATTATTTTTAATATTTATTATTATTACTATTTCTGGTGTACCAAAGAGTTTGCAAAAAAAAAAGTAAAGGGAGAAGTCCGTGGGCGGGCCCGGCTGGCCCGCCACGGGCCTCATAATTCCAGCCCACCAAAACCCGGGGCTTTTTGGCACGACCCGCCCATTTGTCAGGTCTATCTACACCTTATTTCGAATGAATTAATGATTTTAACTCTAATCGGGAATATGATCGATGATGTGGGTATGAGGAGGAGTTGGGAAGGGCTGTTATTAGCTTCCCTAACCCAATTCCCACTTCGAATTCACCCTAAATAGTTATAAGTTGTTATTTTTTTTATTTTCTATATGAATTTACATAATATCAATGTATGCCCTTATGTATAACATATATATATATATATATGTTATATTTAATATTAGGGCTATATGTATATACACAGCGTATTACACAATTGTGTGTATATACATAATCGGGCTATAACGACGGATTTTTTGAGCTATGGATAAAGGGTCCAGGTTTTTAACCGATTTTTAGTGTAATTGGGTACACTATATCTTATATCTTTTTTTTTCTTAATTTCTATCATACATGAATCACGTGTAGTAGAGTTTGAATTATCACGTATATCCCCCACATTTCTTATCTGACCTACGTTTCAATTTTAGAGTGTTACTACTTTCCTTCTACTTTTCTTTTAAAAAATTTCCATTTGTAATTTTATTTGTCACATAATTTTATTTTTAGTTTTTTTACGTGCATAGCGCATGTGTAGAGGCTAGTATATAGTATATACAGGGACGAAACTAGGATTTGATCTTTAGGGGGGGGGCAAAATTTTTTTTAACAACATAATATATATTCATCATTAAAAAGTAAAGTTCCACCATTACAAAACATATTTTTACTAAAACAAAACAAAGATAATGTAATAATAGATTTACTTTACCAAAGAAACTGGAAGAGTTAGAACAAGCCTGATCAGTCTATCGATTAGTGGATAGATTGTTGCCTTTCTTATTTTCACCAACCATTGACAGAGAACAGAAATAGTGGACAACTTTTAAAATTCTTGATGTTGAAGTACATCAAACTCGTAATGTTGCAATTGTATCCTTAAGTTTTCTTTCTCATTCTCTGTGAAGTCTTTGGGGTAAAATTAATCCACAAGCTTACAAATATCATCAATACTGAAAGACGTATGCCCATTTGGAGGATATAATGTAGAGCTGAGAACAAGTAACTTCACCGCATGCTCACTAAACCTATTGTTTAGCTCTTGCAACTGAGAGTCTATTATAGCTGCAAATATATCAATCCGATAATGCTCAATCACTATAAATTTATCTTGTTGATATCGAGCTCGGCCTCTTCTATCAACATGTAAAGAATCTAAATCTGGGACATCTATTGTATGTCGTTCACAAAAAGACTTCACCTTTACTATTAAAGTATCACATCCATCATCTCTCAACTTCTGAAGAAGTTTCTTTGTGATTTTCACAAGGTGTATAGCATTTAAAATTATTCACATCACTTGGCAAAAAATAAAATAAAATTTAGAGTCTGGTTCAAGTTAGGACTCCCAAACGGTACTAAAATGCGGTTTTTTTTTTAAAACAAATAATTTTTTTTTAATATTTTATGAAATTGAATTTTTTCATAATACGGTGTTTTGGTTGTGATTTGGATCACACCCAAAACACAGTATTATAGAAAAATTCGAGTTGCATAAAATATTAAAAAAAAAATTAGTTGTTTTAAAAAATAAAATAAAAAAATAAGTTGAGTCCTGACCTAATCCTCAATTTATATACTAAAATTTAAAACACACAAAAAATAATCTCCAAGAGGAATTTTCCACGGAGATGATTGTTAAATGTAAGGGTTTTTAACACTAATATACAACAATTAGAAAGTAATTAGAAAAATAAAACATCCACAAAATAATTACAAAAATAACGCAATACAATATTACCTTGCTAAAATTACGCGTTATTAACTCCCTACACGTCAGTTACCGACTTTCAAATTTCCAACTGATCCGTCCTAAAATCACGCTAATGAAGAAAAAAGACAACTTTGAGATCAGAAAAAACAGAGCAACGAAAGATCGGAGAAGACGAGATGCAACTCTGAGATAGGATAATAGAGGAGAAGATCAACAACTTCAAGATCAACAACAACTCTAAGATCAACAGCAATTTCAAGATCAACAAAAGATCAGAATAATGCATGCAATGATCAGAATTGAAGTATACAACTTCTTGGATTATATATATATATATATATATATATATATATATATATATATATAAGTGATCCATAGCATCTATTTGCTATGGACCAAAAAATAGCATATAACATCTACACCACCCATTCCATAAATGAATCTACACCACCCATTCCATAAACGAAGGGTTGTGATTGAAACTGGGTACACGCAGTCCGCTAGTAATACTAGCGGACGTGGTTAATGAAATTTTTTCCACTTTTGCCCCTACTTAGCTAAGTCAGATTAGATTGAAGCGAAGCAATGAATTGGGGAAAAAGTGGGAAAAGGTAACAAAACTCTACAACAGGGTAACAAAACTCTGCAACAAGGAAATTGTCCTTTGTTCGTCCTAAATTTAGCGACTACAGCAAATTATTCAGCATTTAATCGGTAAGTAATCTCACAAATCTGAATCTATTGTGATTTTCCATGACCCTAGTTCACAATCTATCCCCAAAATAGGTATACACAACACCCATTCTCGAGTCGCCAAATACATGGTACAAGAAGCAAACTACAACTTCAATAATACAAATGTCGTGTGAAATACTTACAATATATAATGCGTGAGTTTAAATATAATATTGTCTTCTGACAATATCCACACGCAAATAAATCCCCATCATAATTATTGATACATTATTTTACAAAAATGGTGAGGACTACTAAACAACTCTCTCTAACCTTCATTCCATACCCCCGACTAAGACTTCGCTACATTCTCGCCTCCCGAGAAGAAAAAATGGAACAACAAGGAAAAGGGTGAGCTCAACTAGCCCAAGAAAGAATACTACGACTAAGATAATATACAACAAATTATCGTTAGTCTCCAACAGGAAAAATCTGATGTAATACAATAGACAACAAGTTTCGATCAATATTCTCAATGAAATAATAATTCATAAGAGTTACGTAGAGAATGAAATCTACTATAATCTATGAATTTAATACCCATCATCAATATTTTATCCTCGTAACATCAATCAATATTCATCTCAAATCAAATATTCATCTTTGCACTACAGTGCCAAAGATATTCATCAATCCATGTTCATGTTCATCTCAATACTCGCTCATCTTTGCACTAAAGGCCAAAGATATTCTTCATTTAAACAAATCATTCATCTTCGCACTACAAACCAAAGATATTCAATAATATCATCATTTAAGACCGAGGATGATGAAAATATTTTTAAAGAACGAATCCAAAGAAACAAAATGACAAGGATTAAGGATTAAGGATTCGCATTTGTTTTATCCATGTCCAACAATACCTCAAAAATAATCATAGTGGTGTAAAATTCAAGAATAATCAAAACATGGATACAATCAAAGCTAGTATCCGTATTAGATATTTTGGACGAAAAGAAGAAATTTTATTTTTCTATGAATAGTGTCAGATACGTGAATAAAGTGTCAGATACGTGAATAAAGGTCGATACGTGAATAAGAATCTCGACACCAAAAGATAGAAATTCCACAAAAAACATCTTCACGCTTCACTTAATAGTACTCGTGAATAAGAATCGTGAATAAGAACTCATGAATAGTAATCGTGAATAAGAAACTCATGAATAGTAACCCCGACATGAAAAAGTTCCAAATTTGATAAAAAGTTCCAACAATATTTCAAAGATAATGATATCAAGAAATAATATCATTACGAGAAAAAAATAACATCCCTTACCTCAAAGAATCAAGATTTCGGAAGGAAAGGCTCAAGTGATGCCGAATGAAACTTGTATCGAATAAAGAACTCTCAAAGTATCTAAATACTCACAAAATACGCCAATAATATAGAGAGAAAAGAGAGAAACTTTGTTTCGTGTGTGATTTTCAATTCTAACTTAGCCTTCTATTTATAGAAAAATGTTAAGACGCTCAAGGCATTTTAACTCGCAACCCCACGGCTTTACTCGCTACTATTCCCACCCACCACATTTGAAAATTCAATTGAGCACATTTCTCACCAACCAAAAGTGGGGCCCACCAATTCTAGAATTTTCCACCAAAATCATTTATAACCTAATTTCTCAATCACCACCTCTTAAAATTCATAATAAATTATACGCTCATTTTTAATTCGCTCAAAATTTGTGGACATATACTCAACTTATATATGTATAACATATCCAAAATTACAACGATCCAACTATTTGATTAAATATTATAACTCACACAATAAAGTCAGAATAACACCGATTTGATCTTTTAATACCTCCAATCCGACAAAAATACAAATAAAACATCTCAAAGATTAATTCCTTCATTAATAACCACATAAATAAATCCATCATTTATATTCATATAAAATAAATATTTCTTATCATATGAATCAATAATTAATTATTCACAAATAATATTACGTAATCACATTTATGACAACCAGTCGCTCCTCAGAAAGAGGGGCTTTCCAATAAGGATCTCTCCTCATCGGGCGCCGCAATTAGGTGACCAAACCTCTCCTTAGATGTAACTTTCTAGACATCGCTAATAATGTTATCTAATAATATTATTCAAATAATATGAATTATCGATCCGATAATGGAAATATCAGCAAAGGACAATTATCAAAACAATAATAATATAAAATACCAACGCAAAGAATTATCAATCAATAAAATAAACTATCGAATAAGAATTACCGTAATAATTATCGAGTAGTGCCTTCACGTAAGAATCAATAATTGATGCAATACCGCACCGCAGCTACTCGCTCAACAACGCCAGACATCAGTGTTTTAAACCACCGGTATTCCAACAAAGATTAATCTGTAATAATTACGCCGTTATTTTTAAACAACTTATATTTGTCGCTTTCCTCATCCAATCGCTTCACATATGGGGCCCACACATGGTCGCTACTGCCGCATTTAATATTCCCGACAAGACATTTAATATTCCACGAAATGAATATTTAAAATGAATATTTTATAACCACTGCTTATTTTGAAATATTTATGATTTAACCCTTAACTATCCACATTAATCAAATCAACCCTTACTATTTCAAAATAATAAATAAAGGAAATTCCTTTTATTTAAAAAATTTCGGGTCTTACAACCTCCCTCCTTATGAAATTTCGTCCTCGAAATCGACGACGCATTCGTGTTTCAAAAGGTGAGGATACCTCGCTTTCATTTCCGCTTTCCAATTCCCGTGTCATTTCTCTATAAAGATGATTCCTCCACAAAACTTTAACTCAGGTATGACCTTCATAGCTGTAGGACATGCTCCTTCCTATCCAAAATCTTGACAGTACCTCCTCATACGCTAAGTCTTCTACTATCTCGTCCCTGCTCTAACTCTATAACGTGGTTCGGGTCTTTCACATATTTACGAAGTACGAGCATATGTGAAACACATTATGAACACGAGACATACTGAGGTAACGCAAGTCTATAGGCTACATTTCCTACTCTCGCCAAGAATTTGAAATGGACCAATAAATCGTGGATCGAGCTTTCCTCTCTTCCAAAATCTTGTAACTCCTTCCACGGAGCAACTCGCAATAATACACGATCCCTACACTAAATTCCACGCCCTTTCGATGAAGATCCGTGATAACTCTTTTGTCGATCTTGTGCCGCTTTGTATACGCTGTCGTCAATCATTTGGATCTTTTCAGTAGTCATACGTATTTCAACTCTCGAGTCCCAACAATGTTGCTTCACCCACCTCATCCCAACATATCGAGAACGACATTTTCGTCATATAATGCTTCAAATGGAGCCACACCTATACTTGCCTCGATAACTTGCTTGTCAGGAGAATTCCACCAATGGTAAATACTTATCCCAACTACCCTTGAAGTCTAGGACACAGTAGTCTTAATATATCTTCAAGAGTTTGAATAGTCCTCTCTCGATTGTCCGTCTGCTTGGGGGATGGTATATCTTAACTAAATCGCAAATCTGCGCTCCATAGCTTTTTGCAAGCTAACCCAAAATCTTGAAGTGAATCTTGGGTCACGATCCAAACTATGGATACAGCATGCCATGCAACCTCACAATCTCATTCACGCATATACTAGCAAGACGCTCAAGTGAATAAGTCTCCGTGATTCGGCAAGAAATGAGCAGATTTGGTTAATCTATCAACAATAACCCAAATAAGATTGATGCCTTGAGAAACCGTAGGAAGACCCGTAAATCGAAATCCATGGTAATATGTTCCCACTTCCATTTCTAAATCTCAAGTGGTTGCAACGGACCTTAGGTACTAGATGATGCTCCGCTTTTTACACGCCGGGTGTTAAACACATCGAGATAAACTTTGCAATCTCTCTCTTCATATTGTTCCACCAAAATGTATGTCAAGATCACGATACATTTTAGTACTTCCAGATGGATTGCAAATGGTGTATCAGTGCCTCCATCATAATCTTGTAGACTCAAATCGTAGTCGTTAGAACACAAAGTCTAGAGTGGACTCAAGTATTCCTTCTTCATCAATTCTCGCCCTAATAGCTCCTTCTTGATTTCTTCTTCATACGCATCACCTCCGGCCTGCCTGGCTTGAAAGCAAATTTTAACTTTATCGATTAAAGTCGATTATACTCAGATATCATCACGCTGGTACCTAGAGTTTTCATCTCCATCTCTATTATTTGTAAATTATACGAAATTAGTCTTTGATAATATCGTACTCAGATTGTATAATGATCTTCTACTCAACACGCCACCACCACGCTCGCTTTTCCAGATGGCACGGTCGTAACACGTAATAAATGAGTCTCCTCTCGAGTTCTTCAAGCTCTTCCCACATTCCTCGCTTCCATTCGAATTTTGTATCTCTACGAGTCACCATGCGATAATGGAATAGCGATTCGAGAATATCCTTCAACGAATCTCCGATAATAACCAACTAAGCTTCAAAAGCTACGATTTCGATTATCGACTTAGGTTGTTTCTCAATCGCGACTCATATCCCAATCTTGATAAGACGTCACAATGACACCTATCGCTTTACTATCGCATCGAATATGACGCCCCTACAGAGAGTCCGCTTAGTGAATTCCACAAAGGAAGTCACAAGATAAAGGCTCAGTGTACCAAATTTATAGTTGAATTTTTAACTCTCAAGTTCAATAGAGCCATTCGATATGAGATTTTAGAAATGAGTTTTGTACCGGTTCAAAGTCGATACAATATTTAATATCGTGTTTTGGGAGTAAACCAAGAAATTCTTCAGAAATACGCCAGAAAAATCAATAACAACAGAATATTATTCAAATCGACGTGTCTTTATTCAAATCCATAACGGACTAAGAAAACTCGACATCCGTAATAAACGAATGACTTCATGGCTTGATATGAAAATGTTTGACTACAATGGTTTGATTGCTTGAATTCAATAACAAAGTTGCTTAGAATATGAAAACTAACAACCTTACAAAAGCAATCAATTTGGCATGATGAGTAGTAGCTTAACCTTAAAATCACATCAAAAGCAAATATCTCTATAGAAATAAGGTTAACAATAATGTGATAAAGCCAACCCGAATCAAGCAAGATTTTTAAACAACGATGTAATGAAAGTTTCTCCTAATGGAGTCTCCACAGATAGTCAAAGTTTAATTTCTCCGTAGTCAAGTTCAAACGCTGAGCGCAAGTAAGAGAGAGATAAAAGAACGGGTAGAACCAATATCTAGTAAGGTATATACTTCGCAAGAATTTATAATTAACTAACCTGCTAACTTCGTTCTCGTTCTCGATTTTTGACCGGTCACGACAAACGCCTTCCAAGAACCGCTGACTTTGACTTTTCTCGGGACATCCTTTCGAGTCACCATTCTCACCGGATCTGGTTTCGATATCGCATAATCTCGAGCGATATATGTCCTTCTTTTCCACAATTATAAAGATACCTTGAAGGCTTTGAACAGCTTTGACCTTTATATGTCCCTCCTCTCCACATCTCAGTAGATCTAACCGGCGATCGCTCTTCTTCCCTAGAATTTGTCATCAGTGCCGATGTCACGCCGACGCCTTCCCGCCATCGTTAAATCTTCTTTTTAGATCGACATCTCTTTCCATAATATCAACGCTCGTCATGGCTTTTTACCCATGCATCACTCATTCTCACTGCTCAGCTTATTTCTTCTTTCACCGATTCCACCCATCATCTTATACTCGCCAAAGAGTGCTTCGCTCAAGATCACATATCGGGTAACACAAGCTTGAATCGTCAGATCCTTTTGCTTCCACGATCGCCTCGCAATTCTTCAAATTTCTTCTTCTAACTCATGAATACGATTTTGCAATTCTACATTTTGATCATAAAATACCTCTAATAAACTCTCTTCAGTACCTTCTTCCTCTTCTTCCTCACTCTCACCGTTACCTCCTCTGACTATCTCTCTGTGCAACTATCAATTCTTCACTCACCACACGGATATCTCTAATTCTTCTTCTTCACCGACATCACATTATCCTCGTCAAGGATTAGAGGTGTCTCCACGATCTCATTCACTCCATCATTAACGCGCTCAAGAAATGCCCATTCTTAAAAACTATCATAAAACAAGGGTTAATTAAATAAATTAACAAATCACATAATACCCTATATTACGACCAACCAACAAATAAGCTTAGTAGACACACTAAATAAAGGTTTTACTCGCCTCCCTCCTAGTTCTATTCCCCGATCTCCGCCAGAGATCATATCCCTAAGCTCGATACTAACCGCGACGCCCCCAAAATAGGTATACACAACACCCATTCTCGAGTCGCCAAATACATGGTACAAGAAGCAAACTACAACTTCAATAATACAAATGTCGTGTGAAATACGCACAATATATACATGAGTTTAAATATAATATTGTCTTCTAGACAATATCCACACGCAAATAAATCCCCATCATAATTATTGATACATTATTTTACAAAAATGGTGAGGACTACTAAACAACTCTCTCTGTAACCTTCATTCCATACCCCGACTAAGACTCGCTACATTCTCGCCTCCCGAGAAGAAAAAAATGGAACAACAAGGAAAAGGGTGAGCTCAACTAGCCCAAAGAAAGAATACTATGACTAAGATAATATACAACAAATTATCGTTAGTCTCCAACAGGAAAAATCTGATAAATACAATGTACAACAAGTTTCGCATCAATATTCGCAATGAAATAATAATTCATAAGAGTTACGTAGAGAATGAAATCTACTATAATCTATGAATTTAACAAATTCATCATCAATATTTTATCCTCGTAACATCAATCAATATTCATCTCAAATCAAATATTCATCTTTGCACACAGCCAAAGATATTCATCAACAATCTCATCTCAACACTGCTCATCTCAACACTGCTCATCTTATTCACTAAAGGCCAAAGATATTCTTCAAAATCATTCATCTTCAGACTACAAAAAAAGATATTCAATAATATCATCATTTAAGACCGAGGATGATGAAAATATTTTTAAAGAACGAATCCAAAGGAAACAAAATGACAAGGATTAAGGATTAAGGATTCGTGACTTTGTTTTATCCATGTCCAACAATACCTCAAAAATAATCATAGTGGTGTAAAATTCAAGAATAATCAAAACATGGATACAATCAAAGCTAGTATCCGTAATAGATATTTTGGACGAAAAGAAGAAATTTTATTTTTTTATGAATAAAGTCAGATACGTGAATAAAGTGTCAGATAATGAATAAAGGTCGTCAGATACGTGAATAAGAATCTCACACACAAAAAGATAGAAATTCCACAAAAACATCTTCACGCTTCATTTAATAAGACTCGTGAATAAGAATCGTGAATAAGAACTCATGAATAAGAACTCGTGAATAAGAACTCATGAATAGTAACCCCGAACCTACATGAAAAAGTTCCAAATTTGATAAAAAGTTCAACCAATATTTCAAAGATAATGATATCAAGAAATAATATCATTTGAGAAAAAATAATATCCCTTACCTCAAAGAATCAAGATTTTCTAAGGAAAGGCTCAAGTGATGTCGAATGAAACTTGTAGATCAATAAAGAACTCTCAAAGTATCTAAATACTCACAAAATACGCTCAATAATATAGAGAGAGAAAGAGAGAAAACTTTGTTTCGTGTGATTTTCAATTCTAACTTAGCCTCTATTTATAGAAAAATGTTAAGACGCAAAGCAGCATTTAACTCCAAACCCGATGGCTTTACCTCGCTACTATTCCCACCCACCACATTTGAAAATTCAATTGAGCACATTTCTCACCAACCAAAAAGTGGGGCCCACCAATTCTAGAATTTTCCACCAAAATCATTTATAACCTAATTTCAATCACCACCTCTTAAAATTCATAATAAATTATACGCTCATTTTAATCTGCTCAAAATTTGTGGACATATACTCAACTTATATATGTATAACATATCCAAAAATTACAACGATCCAACTATTTGATTAAATATTATAACTCACACAATAAAGTCAGAATAACACCAATTCGATCTTTTAATACCTCCAATCCGACAAAATACAAATAAAACATCTCAAAGATTAATTCCTTCATTAATAACCACATAAATAAATCCATCATTTATATTCATATAAAATAAATATTTCTTATCATATGAATCAATAATTAATTATTCACAAATAATATTACGTAATCACATTTATGATAACCAAATGTTGCTCCTCAGAAAGAGGGGCTTCCAATAAGGATCTCTCCTCATCGGGCGCCAAGCAATTAGGTGACCAAACCTCTCCTTAGATGTAACTTTCTAGACATTGCCAATAATGTTATCTAATAATATTATTCAAATAATATGAATTATCGATCCGATAATGGAAATATCATCAGTGTTGACAATTATCAAAACAACAATAATATAAAATACCAACGCAAAGAATTATCAATCAATAAAATAAACTATCGAATAAGAATTATCGTAATAATTATCGAGTAAAGCCTTCACGTAAGAATCAATAATTGATGCAATAATACCGCAAAGTGCTACTGCTCAACAACGCCAGACAGTGTGTTTTAACCAACGGTATTCCAACAAGATAATCTGTGAATAATTACGCCGCTATTTTTAAACAACTTATATTTGTCGCTTTCCTCATCCAATCGCTTCCGCTCATGGGCCTCACATATTTTCGCTACCATTTTAATATTCCCTACATTTATAATAATTTTTATAACCACTTGCTTATTTAATATTCCACTTTACCAAACGAATATTCCCTTACAAAAATGAATATTTTATAACCACTGCTTATTTTTTTTCAAACTTGTGAACTATTCATTTGCGACCCTTTAACTATCCACATTAATCAAATCAACCCTTACTATTTCAAAATAATAAATAAAGGAAATTCCTTTTATTTAAAAAAATTTGGGTCTTACATCCAAGATAAAAAAGAATATGAGTATGCTAGATGTTGCCAGAAATGAACTTGCTCTTACATCTTTATCAGATTTGAACAAAGTCAAGCTAGGGACAAGATATGCAGAGGCAATACAATATGGTTCGAAATTCGTGAGTAATGGAGAGCCTAGTACAACCCAAAATTTTACAAATCAACTAGCTTGCACTTGGAAAGTTTTTCCTTTTCAAGGTTGTTTTAAGCGTATTGTTAACAATAATTATATTGAATGTTTATTATACATATTTTTCTCATCATTGGTTCCCTTTATTTGTAGCAGGATACAAATTATTATTTCAAAATTCTTCCCGAGCCATTTTGGTTGAAAATTTGTTGAGGAAGTCTGTAAAATGAATACAATTTTGTCCCTCCTTTAATTTCTCGCTAAATTGATGTTCAATTACTTACGCTTATTTATGATGATCACCTATTAATGAGATATATTATGTGTAGTAGTTTCAGTTCTTTAATCATCACATCAATACTCAGATTAACAAGTAGTGAGGCTATCATAATCCTGTATAACTATATTTATCTGACTACAAGGAGCAAGCATAAAGGTGGCTTCATCAATTATGTATTTCTCTACATGTGTAATAAGCATATTTAGTATGTGATTTCATGCTTCTTGAGCTTCTTTAATATGTGTTTCATCATTTTGATAATCACTCTAACATAGCTTAATTTTCTCCAATTTCAATTAGCTAACCAGAGTCGCAAATTGGGTGTGAAAGTATGATTAATTAATTTTCACTTGGTCCGAGTAGCTTTAGTATTTTATTAATCTACTTTTGTTATATCTTGTGTTGACTATTTGTCGTAAAAAGTGCAACATATGGCTAGAGATTCTCAAAGGATATAGTTTACTGTAGTGGCATTTTGACTATTTCGTGCATATTTTGTTTCAAATGATATGTTTTTGATTTGATATCTTTTTAAAGTACTTGACATATTTGATTTCATAGAATTTGGAATTTTATATATTTGATTTGCTAGAATTTGGATTTTGATATATTTGATTTGCTAAAATTAGGAATTTGATATATCTTGTTTTGATTTGGATTTCAAATATGATTTGGAAAGATTTGGATTTTTTGATGTATTGGGGATGTGATAACCCTACTAATTGTTGATGTAATTGGTATTGTAGGAATTTAATTGAACTGATGTTGCTGTGTATTGAAGGAATTTAATTGAATGGACATGTTCTTTGCGTATTGAAGGAATTTAATTTAATTGATGTTCTTATGTCTCGTAAATTATACAACTGGAATTGATGTTGCTATGTACTATAAATTGCGGTGTTGTAATTGAATTGATGTAAGTATGTAGAATTGATGTTGCTATGTCATCGTAAATTGCAGATATGTAATTGAATCGATGTAGGTATATACTTGATATGTATCGGTGTAAATTGCAGTGTTGTAATTGAGTTTAGGTGTAGGTATATACTTGGTATTGCAGTCCGTGGAAGTATAAGACAAACCGGTATTGCGATCCACTATATACTTGGTATCATAAATCCAAGTATCATACAAACTGGGTATTGCAGTCCAGGAAGGAAGTAACATCGTGGTGTACTAAAAGTAATATAACAGTCTGCTAGTATGTCTAGCGGATGGCATTGTAATAGCTATACAATGTTTTAGAATGGGGCAAAAGAGTCCAGAATTTTCACTTAATACGTCCGCTAGTAAGTCTAACGGACGGGTTTTCTCTAAATGAAATCTCATTTGTTCATTAATTAGACGGATGGTTAAGATGTTATATATCACTTTTTATTCCATAGCATATAGATGCTAGGATCATTTCCATATATATATATATATATATATATATATATATATATATATATATATATATATATATATATATATATATATATATATATATATATATATAACGTGAATGATTACGTGAAGATTTACTCGATACCTAACTTCTTTTTCTACAAATTCTCTTGAAAGCCGCCCAAACTTCTTTTCTACAAATTCTCTTGAAAAGATCTTGATTGCTTTGATTTCAAAATGCATGTAAAAATATGTTTTATATTCTCGTTACTAAGTACATATAAATTGATTCTTTTGCTTATTATTGATTTGGTTCTTGTATAATGTTTATTTGTCATCTTTGATACTTTAAATGTTTATTTGGTTACCCTGTGGTTACTATATACTCGTGATATTGGTTACCTTTCTTAAGTTTTTCGCTTTTTAATTGGTCACAAAGTCAAGATAATCGACCGCTTTTGATTGCAAAATGCATGTAAAATATGTTTTATATTCGGTAACTAAGTACATATAAATTGGTTACTATTTATTATTGATTTAGTTCTTGTATAATGTTTATTTGGTTCTTTGTATACTTTAAATTAATGTTTATTTGGTTACCCCTGTAGTTACTATATACTCGTGATATTGGTTACCTTTCTTAAGTTTTTTTTCTTTTTCGATTGGTCACACAGTTAGTATACTTATTGCTTTGTTTGCAAAATGAATGTAAAAATATGTTTTCTATTTTGGATACTAAGAACATATAAATTGGTTACTGTTTATTATTGATTTGGTTACTGTATAATATTTATTTGGTTGCTGTATACTTTAAATGTATATTCTACTGATGTTTTTTATATTGATGGACTGATGGTTACTTATTAAATACATTGGTTACCTTCCTGCAACTGTTGGATCTTTAACCGCATACTTGATTCCTTTAGGAGCTCTTTAACTCCTAGGATGGTGCAAGGAATTATTTGTGCTCAAGATTGGCTTCGCCGAAGCAACGAACCAATTGATATCGAAGAAAAGTTCGAATACCTTGAAGAAATTGAAAAAGGTACATCACAAGAATCAGAAGACCCCAAATTTTTTTTAAATAAAAAGGAATTTCCTTTATTTATTATTTTGAAATAGTAAGGGTTGATTTGATTAATGTGGATAGTTAAGGGTTAAATACGCAAATATTTCAAAATAATGAAGTGGTTATAAAATATTCATTTTGTTTGGGAATATTAGTTTGGTCGTGGAATATTCAGATTTGTTTGGGAATATTCGTATGACGCACAAATGCACGATAATAATGGGCCCCATATACTGAAAGCGATTGGATGAAGAAAAACGACAAATATAAGTTGGTTAAAAATAACTACGTAATAAGTTACTGATAAGATCGCTTGGAATACCCGTGGTTAAAATACTGATGTCTGGCGTGGTTGCACAAGATGAGACACCAGTATTGCACATGATTGTTGAATTATTGATCCTTACGTAGAAGGCACTAATCAATAATTTTTACAGATAATTCTTCGCTCAATATTTTATTTTATTGATTCAATAATTCTTTGCGTTGATATTTTATATTATTGTTGTTCAATAATTGTCACTTGCACATTATCTCCATTATCGATCAATAATTCATATTATTTAAATAATATTATTAGATAGCATTATTGGCAATGTCTAGAAAGTTCATCGAGGAGAGGTTTGGTCACCTAATCATACCAAAGAAGTGGAGAAATCCTTATCTGGAAGCCCCTTTCCCGGAACTACTGGGTTGTCATAATTGTGATTCGTAATATTATTTGTGAATAATTAATTATTGATTCATATGATAAAGAAATATTTATTTTATGTGGATATAAATGATGGATTTATTTATGTGGTTATAAATGAAGAAATTATTGTTGAGGTGTTTTATCGATGTTTTTTACCGATTGGAGGTATTAAAAATTAAATCGGGGTTTTGAGATATATTGCGGGGATTATAATTTTTAATCCGAATCGTTGGATTGTGGTAATTTTTGGGTATGTTATACATACATAAGTTGAGTATATGTCCACAAATTTTGAACCGTTAAAAAATGCACGAATGATTTGTTATGAATTTTAAGAGGTGTCTCGATTCTAAATTAGGGTTATAATTGATTTTGGTGGAAAATTCTAGAATTGAGTGGGCCCCACTTGTGGTTGGTGAAAAATGTGCTGAATTTTATTTCAAATGTGGTGGGTGGCAATAGTAGCGAGTAAAGCCATCAGTCAGTTAAGTTGTTCGCTTCTACGGCTAACATTTTCCTATAAATAGAGGGCTAAGTTAGAATTGAAAATCACACCGAAACAAAGTTTTCTCTTTTCTCTATATTATTGAGCGATTTTGTAAGTATTTAGATACTTTGAGAGTTCTTTGCTCAAGACATAAGTTCCATTCAAAGATCACTCCACCTTTCCTTCCAAGTACTAATTCTTCGAGGTAAGTGATATTATTTTTTTCGTAATGATATTATTTCTTCAATATCATTATCTTTGAAATGTTGATCCAAAGTTTTTATCAAATTTGGAACTTTTCATGCTCTGGGTTACTATTCATGAGTTATTATTCACGAAAGTTACTATTCATGAGTTACTATTCACGAAGTTACTATTCACGAGTACTATTCACGTAAGCGTGAAAATGTTTTTTGTGGAATTTCTATCTTTTGGTGTGAGTTACTATTCACGATATCACGGCACTATTCACGATATCTGACTATTCACGATACTACAAGACTATTCATCGAAAAATAAAATTTCTTCTTTTCGTCCAAAATATCTATTTTGGATACTAAACTGATCAGATCCATGTTTTGATCATTCTTGAATTTTACACCACTATGATTATTTTGAGGTATTGTTGGACATGGATAAAACAAAGTAGTAATCATAAATCCTTAATCCTTGTCATTTTGTTTCATTTGGATTCGTTCTTTAAAAATATTTTTCATCATCCTCGGTCTTAAAATGATGATATTATTGAATATCTTCAGCACCAGTAGTCAAAAAGATGAATGATTTCAAGAATATCTTTGCCCAGTAGTGCAAAGATGAACAGTGTTTAAATGAATACTTACCAATCGATGAATATCTTTGGCACATAGTGGCAAAGATGAACAAAATTGAGATGAACATAATCATCGATGAATATCTTCGGCCCGTAATGCAAAAAGATGAATGTTTGATTTGAGATGAATATTGATTGATGTTACAGGGATAAAATATTGATGATGGATCGTTAAATTCATAGATTATAGTAGATTTCATTCTCTCACGTAACTCTTCTATGAATTATTATTTCAATGTAATATTGATCTCAAACTTGTTGTCTATCAGATTCTATCGATTTTTCCTGTTCAAGACTAACGATAATTTGTTGTATATTATCTTAGTCATAATATTCTTTACTTGAGCTAATTGAGCTCACCCTTTTCCTTTTTGTTCCATTCTTCTCGTGAGGCTTAAATATAAGCGAAGATTTTGTGCCTGGAATGGAATGAAGGTTTTAGAAAGGATTGTTTAGTAGTCCTCACCATTTTTGTAAAATAATGTATCAATAAATGTGATGAGGATTTATTTGAGTATAAATATTGTCTAGAAGATAATATTTGTATTTAAACTCACGCTTTCTTGTTGTAATAATAAAGTTGTAGTTGTTTCGCATCATGTATTGTGACAACCTCGTAATGGGTGATGATACCTATTTTGGGGCGTCACAATTGGTATCGTAGCTTAGGATATATGATCTCCATGCGGAGATCGGGAATGTAACTAGGAGGGAGAGACGGTAAATCTTTCGCTAGTGTGTCCTACCTAAGCTTATTTGTTAGTTGGTCAAGATATAAGGATATTATGTGATATATTGATTTCCTTAATTAACCTTTCTTTTTATGATGATTTGAGAATGTCGATTGAGAATATTAATAGTGGAGTAAATGAGACCGTGGAGATGCTCGTCTTTTACCAACGAGGAGAACGCATAACAATGTCGGGCAATGCTCCTCCCGCGTGAACAACAACATGGGAGCGAGATGATGAACGAGGGGATGTTTAGAAGTTTTTGCGTAGCTCATGCAAAATCGCATTTGAGGAGACTCGTGTTCAAAATACGTGGAGAAATGATAAGAATTCACGGGTTATCACAACCAAGCAGCTTCAAAGAGTTGGGACCACTGAATTTAAGGAAAGCCGATCCGATCACCATGGAAACACGGGTCAAACAAATTACCAAGATATTCGATGTCTTGGGATGCACGGAGGAATGTATGGTTCCATTCGCCACCTTTATGTTCATCAAGCGGAGACTTATCGGTGGGAGTCTCGCAAGCGCACTCCATCCAAACCAAGACTCAAAGATGTCTTGGGAGACGTTTGAGACTATTTAATGACAAATACTTTCCTCGAAAGTGTTCGTCGTATGAAGGAAGTGGAGTTCATCGAGTTAGAGCAAAACAACACGACGGTGTCTCAAAGACGAGGTAAAGTTTGCGAGTTATCCGTGTTTTGACCCCATTTGGTGGAGAATGAGGAACGATGACGCGGATGTTTCTTAGAGGTTTAAAACCCTAGATACGCCAAAGATCTCATTTCTCATAAACTTTCTTTATTCAGATGTTGTAAATGTGGCTCAATTATTAGAAGCGAGATAACGAAAGACGGCCAATCGAGGACCATAGCCGAGGATCGTACCGTAGATAGCGATCAATGTATAATGATAACCATGGAGAAAAGAAATGACGGATTTAATGGTAACCACTCGGTGTTAATCATGGTCATGAAAATGTAAGAAGCGAAATGAGGAGATTTTAAAAAGAGGAGATTTAACAACGATTATGTGAAAGACGAGCGGTCTTGAAAGAATCGGTTCTAAGGGAGGAGAACGACCACCCATTATATGCTACAAATGCGAAAAGAGGGACATATCGATCAAACCGCCTACAATTCAAGGTATGCTATAGTTGTGGAAAGGAAGGACATATCGCTTTCGAGATCAGACGGTAGCGAAACCTAGTTCAATGGGATTTGTGACTCAAAAAGATCGTCCCCGTAAAAATCAAAGTCAACGATTCCGGAAGAGCGTTTGTTGTGACCGGTCATCATCGCGAGAACCCAAACGAGGTGATCACGGGTAAGCTATTTATAAATTCTTGTGAAGTTTATACCTTACTACGAGACCCCAGATTTTATTAATAAAGATTTAAATTTTCGGGTCAAAATAATTTTTAATATTACGGTGTGAATTTGAGATAATATTATATCACAAAGATTAGAACCGAGGATATGGTAGTATTTATAAATTTTGCAAAAAGTATGCAAGTGGTTATATTATATTCGATTGGCTAATATTATAGGAATATTCTATAAATTAGCAGGAATATTCGTTATAACTACCAATCATCAGGAAATGGACCCTCATTAATGTAATTACATCATTGATCGAGAAAACGACAAAAATATTTTATTAAAATAACTACGGAAGTTTTACCGCTTGATACCGCTGAACTACTCTTGTAGTAGTAAAAGTACAAGAATACGTGTGGTCGCATAAGTAGAAGACACCAGATTGATTATCGATGCCATGCGAGAAGTCACCACCTTGATTCCATTATCACGATTAATAATAATACGAATTATTATAATGATAATGACGCTTTTGTTTTATTCAGATTATTAACGTAATAAAATGTAAACATCTTTTATATAAAATAGAATACTTTATTAAAGTTATTCTATAAATAAATATATTATATTTTATTACGATAAGTGTCAGATAAATTTTTTCATATAAGATTTTGCATAAGATTGCATAAAGGTTTTGATAAGAAATGTTTTTATATAAATAGAATATATTATATTTTATTTAAAAGATTTTTCTTTAAATACGGACCGCCGATTAAAGTAAATCAATCTGACCGCTCATGGATTAGTTACTACGCATTCCATTTTCCTATAAATAAAGCTCATTCCTTCATTATTTTCTTACTTAATTCATCAAACTCTAGAGAGAAAATTATAGAGAGAAGCTATAGAGAGAAAATTATAGAAAGAAGAAGAGTATTCTCGCTACTTCACTACTTCTATATTCATTTTTTTACTTGTAGTGGGTGTTATTCTTCTTCTTCAAGAGAACTTCATTATTCCATTCACTATTATTCTCGCTTGAATAACTCGTAAAAGTGGCATACCCTATACATAACCTCAGATACGCTGATATACCCTATACTTGGTGAAATCCTTATGTTATTCCATTGCTTATTATTCTTCATTGAATAACTCAGATATATGCTTGCTTATTCTATACTTGGTGACATTCTTCTATTATTCTCGCTGAACATCCTGTTCATGGTGTTTTACACCTGACCGGTTCCCGCTTTTTATTATTCTCGCTGAACATCCTGTCATGGTGTTTTACACCGACCGGTTCCGCCTTTTTATCATTCTCGCTGAATATCCTATCTCAAGTGTTTTACACCGGATCCGTTCCATCTTTATTATTCTCGTTGAACATCCCGCTTGCGTGAATTTCACCCCGACTCGGTTCCGTTATTATTATTCTGTTGAATAACTCGCCTATGCGGCACCGCATGCACGGTGATTTCTTTTGTTATTCCATTCTTTATTATACCCAAATTGGTTAAAACTTCACTTCTATACTCCATGAAATTAGTAGAATATCCTCGATATTCATGCTTCATCCAAAGATCTTTTCATGGAAATATTCTTCCGATCATTCTTGAATTTTACTCTACGTAAACAAAGATTATGTCGATAATTGACGTTAATAATTCATGGATTAAATAATTTTTCGAACTTGTTTTATCAATTATTATGTCATCATCATCATCCCTCATGTTATATTATGTTATCTTCGCTTACGCAAGATAGATGAACTTAGTATGATTATGACCGTGGATCATTCTAAGATAATCACGACTTGATATAAATGATGTGACAAAAGTCCTCAAATGGGTTCGTAATGCAAATTGATGGATAGTTTTTGGTATGATTATGACCAGTGGGTGATTCTAAGATAGTCACGACCATCGATAATTTGATGAAAATCCTCGACCGTGGTACGTGGATGATTAGATGTGGTGGTTTATTTATTGTCGAGTCTCAAATGATAAAAATTGATGAAAACCTTTAAAACCTAAAAGATAGTAGACTTTATTCTCTACTTGACTTTTTTAATGGATCGCTTATTCCGCCGCAGCTTAAACCGGTTGTCTATCAGATTTTATCGCTTAACATCATTGAAGGCTAATGATAATTTATTCTCGCATTATCTTAGTCATAATATTTCATCGGGCTAGTTGAGCTCACCTTTTTTCACCGTTTCTCTTCAGTGAAATGAGAACATAGCCGGGACGAGCCTGGGAACGTAAGTAATGGTCCGTAGGATAAGATTAGTAGTCCTCACTATTCTGTGAAATAAAGGTGATAATAGTTGTAATGAGGACCTTTTCGAGTTTGTATAATATCTAGTAGACAATATTTGTATTCAAACTCACGCTTTATGTCGATTGTATACTTACGCTTATATTAGTAAGTCAGATTTGAATTTATGTACCATGTAAGTGGCGACCCAAGACGGGTGACGATACCCAATTTTGGGGGGGCGCCACAACAGTATCGTAGCTTAGGATACGATCCCCGCTAAGATGTGAGATAAGAACTAGGAGGGAGAGACGGAAATTCTTCGCTAAGATGACCTACCTAAGTTTATTTGGTATTTAATTGGCTCACGTAGTATAGGATAATATTTGATATATTAATTAACCTCGGTTGTGGCAAAGTTGTTTGAAACGGCAAATGAAAATATTCACAATGGAGTGAATGTGACCATCAGACACCTTTAATCACTAATCAAAGTTAATGCAAAGGTTTGACGAGGAACAAATTAGAGATATCCACGAGTGAATGAAGAACTAATTGTTGCACCCGAGCTAGTCAGCAGAGAGTAGGTAGCGAAAGTGAGGAAGAAGAGGAAGAAGAGGAAGAAGAGGAACCCGAGGAGAATCGTTAAAGAAATTTATGATCAAAACTTAGAATTACAAAATCGTGTTCGTGAGCTAGAAGAACAGTCAAGAACCAAGAAACTATCGTGGAACAAAGGGATACAACAATTCAAAATCAAGGGTACCCGATATGTGATGCTCGAACAAAATCACGCTTTGGCAAGTGTAAGATATTAAAGTCGAATCGAGAATTTAAAAATCAAAGATCACCTAAAAGAAGAAACAACTCAACGAAGGAGAATAGGCGATGTATGGGTAAAAGTCGCACAACGCGTTGATAGTGTAGAAAAGACGTCCATCCAATAAAGCCAAAATAGATGAAATGGACTTTGCTTTTGACAAGAATTGGAGAATTTAACATCGAATTCTAATTACCTCAAGATAGCTGGCCAACCCGAATTCGATATGGATCTAGAATAATGATTCAAATAATGGATCAGAATGTGAAGAAGCACTTAAGGGTGGAATGTACCCTATAAGAAAGTCAAACTCTAATTTAAGCGAGAGCGTTCATTTGAAAAACCGAACGGGTTATTACTGTAAGTTAATTATAAATTAATGCTAAGTCTATACTTTATTCAATACAAGTTCTACCCACTTTTTTATTTCACCTAGTTGTGTTCAACGCTTAAATTTGACCAAGAAGTTAAACTTTGACTTATCGGTCAAAACTTCGCTAAGAGGAGCCTTCATATCGCTTACTATTTTTAAATCTTGTTGATTCAAATAAACATTTTCACGCTACTTCGTCGATCTTATCTTTTTGAAAATACTTGCCTTTGATGTGATTTTTAGGAATCAATTGTTAACTAATCATCATGCTTTTCGTAAGGTTGTTAGCTTTTATATTCATAACCAACCCATATACTTAATTCAAAGTAACCAAACCCTAAAGTTAATCATCATTATATCAAGCCATAAGAAAAGAGCCCCAACCTTTCGTTGTTGACTTCCTCAGTGGAATGCACCAAGCCGGACTTTCCAGAAGCGACATCGTGAATGAAGATGGCAAGTTTATAGGTATCATTGTGAGGTGCTATCTAGGTTAAGGGATGTAAGTCACAATGGTATCAATGTGACGACTATCCAAGTCTTGATAAGAGTAATGTGCTTTGAATGATATTTCTATCATTAATAAATTTCTTGACGATTCTTGAAGATTTCCTAGCCTACCCTAGAGCGTGAAATCGAATTTTGTATCGACCCCAAAGATAAAAACCCATTTCTTAAACCTCAAATATTTCTTCAACTAAATAAATACTTTACGTGGTTTATGATGAAAGTCATAATAAAAGCATTGGAATAATGAAAATCATGGGTATATGAAGTATTAGTAAGTTTTATGATGAGTTATGTTGGTTAGTATGTAAAAACATGAAAGTTTCTTAGAAATCACAAAGAGTTGAAAATCGATTTTAGTGAAAAACGAATATGAAATTAAATTGACCATATCTCCTATTATATTTTGAATTTTGAATGTGGTCAAGTCCTAGAGTTAGATCTATGAGTTACCTAACTAATCCAAGTGGAATTACTGGAAAAGGTGTTGTAGATTTTTGTGTGGACTGATTTTAGCAAAGGAGTGCAAAGCTGCAAAACCAAAAAAGCTTCGCCATGATTTTAGAGAGGCTGTTTCGGCCACTTAAATTATGAGAAAAATTCTGGCCTTTTGGGACATGAAAGTATATGGTATAAAGTACCTCCTGTCCAAAAATGAGCTCATTCTCGACTTAAAATGAGCAAGTTATGACTATTTCAATATTTAGGTTTTTCCGATTTAAAACGCTATAACCGGAGTTCTATAACTCCGATGACCATGAAATTTAAACCGAAGCTCACGTTAACATGTGTAAGGTCCTGCCAAGATTTGGGAATTTTTGGAGTTAAACTTGAGGTAGCTAATTTCTTAAGGAATTAATTAGAAATTGATTTTTAAAAATAGTAAATAAATTTTAAAATTCCGAGAAAAATATATTTTCATTATGGGACTATATTATGCTAAATCCCAGAAAAGAAATATTTTTAAATGATTTGGTATTTTTCATGAAAATAGTTTAGTTACTTAACATATGAGTTAAATATGTTATGTGAAGTAATAAAGTCGAAAATAGGATTTTATGGCTGTAGAATCCTATATGTAGTATATGCATATTTTTTTGATGAGGGATTTGATAATTGGTGATGATATCTTATGAGTATGACATTTTGAATGATTAAATGCATTATATGGTAAAGTGTAAAACAATTAAGATAAATTGTTTATAAATTTAAGAAGTGATTAAAATATTGTTATAATATTAATGTTATTAGATTATGAGATTATTAAATGATTGATAACATGGGATATTCTTGAATCTCGGATAAATTATATTATAAATGTTTAATATTTATCCTTTATCTCATTCGATCGATTCTTTATATCATTATCCTCACGTTTATATTACGTTGAAAGTCATCTCATTCGTAGTGTATATGATAGATGGACTTGGTATGATTATGACTTACTTGATTATTTGGTATAATCATAATCAGAAATGAATACACAATTATCTTTCGTCAGTAGTACGGATAATTTGTGGTCGTGATACTAATGAATATCCGGCCCAGTAGTGCAGGGGATGATTCGATGATGTGATTAATTATCGAGTCGAGAGTCTCAAAGAATGAAATATTAATTCATGGATGTGTTCAAAGTCATCCGTGGTTTACGCAGCATAGATGG
Source organism: Panax quinquefolius (assembly GCA_020205615.1). NCBI lineage: Eukaryota > Viridiplantae > Streptophyta > Magnoliopsida > Apiales > Araliaceae > Panax > Panax quinquefolius. The sequence continues at coordinate 30,802,843 of CM035161.1, forward strand.
ACTTGGGTATGATTATGACCAGGATTGTTTCTATAATAATCATAATCAGAATTGAAAACACACATTATCTTCGTCCGTAGTACATGGATAATTTGTGGTCGTGATACTAAATGAATATCCTCGGCCCGAAGTGGTGATTCGATGATGTGGATTAATTATCGAGTCGAGTCTCAAAGATGATTAATTCACGGATGTGTTCAATTATCGATGATCTCAGAGCATTATTAGACTGGATTGATTCTCAAAGAATGAAATATTAATTCACAATTATCTGTTCAAAGTCATCTAATTTGGGTCGTGATACTAATGAATATCCTCGGCTGTAGAGTGGCATTCGATGATGATTAATTATCGAAATGAGTCTCAAAGAATGAAATATTAATTCACGGATGTGTTCAAAATCATCGTGGCTTTACGTGCATAGATGGACTTGGTATGATTATGACCGTGGATCATAATCATAATCGAATTGAAAAACACAATTATCTTCGGGCCGAGTGCACGGATAATTTGTGGTCGTGATACTAATGAATATCCTCGGCCCGTAGTAAGGTGGATGATTCGATGATGTGGATTAATTATCGAAATGAGTCTCAAAGAATGAAATATTAATTCATGGATGTGTTCAAAGTCATCTCGCTTTACGTGCATAGATAGATGGACTTGGTATGATTATGACTTGTGATTGTTCTTAAGATAATCATAATCAGAATTGAAAACACAATTATCTTCGGCCGTAGTGTATGGATAATTTGTGGTCGTGATACTAATGAATATCCTCGGCCGTAAATGTGGATGATTCGATGATGTGGATTAATTATCGAAATGAGTCTCAAAGAATGAAATATTAATTCATGGATGCGCTCAAAGTCATCTCGCGGCTTACGTGCATAGATGGACTTGGTATGATTATTACCACCGATTGTTCTCGTTTCAAGATAATCATAATCAGATTGAAAAACACGAATATCCTCGCCAAGCCAGTGCATGGATAATTCGTGGTCGTGATACTATTAAGTCGCGTCTAAAGATTATTGGTTTTACAAATTGTATATCTTTAGCTTCAGAAGTGCAAAAGATGAATTGTTAATGAATAGCTTCGCAGATTTCAAAGATGAATTTAATATTTTTAAACGATAAAGGTATTCAAGGTATCCTCATCTCTTTATCATACCAGTATCGCACTTCTAATTTCGAGGGCTAAATTCCATAAGGAGGGAGATCAGAGACCCCAGATTTTATTAATAAAGATTTAAATTTGGTCAAAAATAATTTTTTAATATTATGGTGTGAATTTGAGATAATATTATAGTTAGGTAGTATTTATAAATTTTGCAAAGTATGCAAGTGGTTATATTATATTCGATCGGCTCTGGGAATATTCTATTAGCAGGAATATTCGATAACTACCAATCATCAGGGACCCTATTAATGTAATTCATCATTTGATCGAGAAAACGACAAAAATATTTTATTAAATAACTATGAAGTTTTACCGCTGACATCGCTGAACTACTCCCAGAGTAAAAAGTACAAAGAATACGTGTGGTCGCATAAGAAGACACCAGATTGATTATCGATGCTTATGTGAGAAGTCACCTCACTGATTCCATTATCACGATTAATAATATGAATTATTATAATGATAATGACGCTTTGTTTTATTCAGATATTTAACGTAATAAAATGTAAACATCTTTTATATAAAATAGAATACTTTATTAAAGTTATTCTATAAATAGTAATATATTATATTTTATTACGATAAGGTTGCATAGTAAGATTTTCAGATAAGGTTTTGTATAAGATTGCATAAAGGTTTGCATAGTAAATGTTTTTATATAAATAGAATATATTATATTTTATTTAAAAGATTTTTTTTTAAATATGGACCGTCGATTAAAGTAAATCAATCTGGACCGCTCATGGATTAGTTACTACGATTCCATTTTCCTATAAATAAGCTCATTCCTTCATTATTTTCTTTAATTCATCAAACTCTGAGAGAGAAATTATAGAGAGAAGCTATAGAGAGAAAAAATATGTAGAAAGAAGAAGAGTATTCGCTACTTCACTACTTCTATATTCAGCCTTTTTACTTGTAGTGGGTGTTATTCTTTCTTCTTCGAAGAGAACTTCATTATTCCATTCACTATTATTCTCGCTTGAATAACTCGTAAAAAGTGGCATACCCTATACATAACCTCAGATACGCCAGATACCCTATACTTGGTGAAATCTTATGTTATTCCATCGCTTATTATTCTCATTGAATAACCTCGTATACGCCATTTTCCTATACTTGGTGACATTCTTCTATTATTCTCGCTGAACATCCTGCTCACAGTGTTTTACACCGACCGGTTCCGCTTTTTTATTATTCTCGCTGAACATCCTCTGCTCAGTGTTTTACACCGATCGGTTCCGCTTTTTATCATTCTCCGCTGAATATCCTATCTCGTGTTTTACACCTGGATCCGGTTCCATCTTTATTATTCTCGTTGAACATCCCGCTTGCAGGAATTTCACCCGACCGTTCCGTTATTATTATTCTGTTGAATAACCTGCCTATGCGGGCACCGCATGCACGGTGATTTCTTTTGTTATTCCATTCTTTATTATACCCAAATTGGTTAAAACTTTGACTTCTATACTCCATGAAATTAGTAGAATATCCTCGATATTTCATGCTTTCATCCAAAGATCTTTCATGGAAATATTCTTCCGATCATTCTTGAATTTTACTTCACGTAAACAAAGATTATGTCGATAATTTGGACGTTAATAATTCATGGATTAAATAATTTTTGAACTTGTTTTATCAAATTATTATGTCATCATCATCATCCTCATGTTATATTATGTTATCTTCGGCTTACGCAAGCATAGATGAACTTAGTATGATTATGACTGTGGATCATTCTAAGATAATCACGACTTGATATAAATGATGTGACAAAAGTCCTCAAAGGGACTGTAATGCAAAGTCGATGGATAGTTTTGGTATGATTATGACCAGGTGATTCGGTAGATAGTCAATTTAATTTGATGAAAATCATCGATAATTTGATGAAAATCCTGGATTTATTAAGTGTGGTAAAAATGGATGATTAGATGTGGTGGTTTATTTATTGTCTATGACTCTTTTAATGTCTCAAATGATAAAAATTGATGAAAACCTTTAAAACCTAAAAGATAGTAGACTTTATTTGATCTACTATTTCTTTTTTAATGGATCACCTTTTTTCATTCCGCAAATGCTAAACCGGTCAGTTTTATGGTCAGAGGATAATGATTAGTAGTCCGCTTAACACAGTGTGAAGGCTAATGATAATTTATTCTGCATTATCTTAGTCTACCCTTTTTCACCGGCTCACTTCAGAAAATGACGGGGAAGCCTGAAACGGTCCGGAGGATAATATTAGTAGTCCCTCACTATTCCGCCAATAAATGTGCATAATAGTTGTAATGAGGACTTTTCGAAGTTTCAGATAATATCTAGTGAGACAAAATTTGTATTCAAATCCATAGCTTTATGTCAAATTGTACACGCAGTTATACTAGTAAGTTGTATTTGAATTTATGTACCATGTAAGTGGCGACCCAAGATGGGTGACGATACCAATTTTAGGGGCGCCACATTATAATTTTAGTCATGTCTTTCTGACTAACTAATGCTCCTGCTGACTTTGGATATGATGAACCAAGTATTCAAGGAATATTTGGATCATCGTTGTTGTCTTTATCATGACATCCTTATATATTCCAAAAACCGTGAAGATCATGAGCACCATTTGTTTGGTACTCCAAAGGCTTCGTGAAAACCAACTATATGCCAAATTGAAGAAATGCGAGTTCTGCTTAGCAGGAAGTAGCCTTTCTTGGGCAATGTGGTGTCAAAACATGGAGTATCTCGTTGATCCGTGAAGATCACAGCAATAAAGTTAGGAGCAACCAAGTAGGTGATCAAGTCACGTAGCTTTTTGGGCTTAATTGGTTATTATCGAGATTCGTGGAAGGGTTTTCTCGAATCGCTACTCCATTAACTCAAATTTAACTCGGAAGGATACAAAATTCGCTTGGAATGAAGAATGCGAGAAGAGTTTCCAAGAGCTTAAGAGGAGACTTATTTCTAACACTGTTCTAACAATACCATCCGGTTCGGATGGATTTGTTATCTCAAATGATGCTTCGAGCAAAGGGTTAGGATGTGTTCTCATGCAACGTGGAAAGTCATAGCCTATGCCTCATGACAACTTAAAGAGTATGAGAGGAATTATCCTACTCATGATCTAGAGTTAGCATCGATCGTTTTCTGCGCTTAAAATATGGAGGCACTATCTATATGGGGAGAAAGTGGAGATATATTCGCACCATAAAAGCCTTAAATATTTCTTCACTAAAAAGAACTCAACACGCGGCAGACGCTGGCTCGAGCTATTGAAAGACTACGACCACACTATTCAATACCATCCCGTAAAGTTTAACGTGGTAATGCCGCGCATCGAGTAGAAGATCATATGCGAACGAAGAGTGCGATGATGTCAAGTATACGACATGAGCCAACTTTAATAGAAAAAGTTAAGGTTGCCGAAGCCAATCGACACGGAAATCGTATGAAGAAGAAAGTACAAGAAGGAGCTATTCTTGCGAGAATCAATGAAGAAGGAATACTTGAGTCCACTCTCAGACTTTGTGTTCCTAACGACTCGATTTGAAGTACAAGATTATGATGGAGGCACACAATACACCATTTGCAATCCATCCTCGAAGTACTAAAATGTATCGTGATCTTCGACATACATTTTGGTGGAATAATATGAAGAGAGAGATTGCAAAGTTTATCTCGATGTGTTTAACTTGCCAACGTGTAAAAAGGTGGAGCATCTAGTACCTAAGGGTCCGCTGCAACCACTCGAGATTCCTAATGGAAGTGGGAACACATTACCATGGATTTCAAGCACGGGTCTTCCTACGGTTTCTCAAGGCATCAATGCTATTTGGGTTATTGTTGATAGATTAACCAAGTCCGCTCATTTCTCATTGATACGGAGACTTAT